>VWZW01002393.1:0-81626 GCA_013397115.1 Edolisoma coerulescens
AATTTTTTTTAATTTTTAATTTCCTTTCTTTGTTCATTTTGTAATCTCATCTGTGACACAGACATTAGAAGATCTTGGCAAACTTGCTAAGCCTTGCTGTGCACATCTCATTTGTTATGTCCCAACTATTCAAGATGTTTGACATTTACTACTATCTCTCTATTGTATCTGTAACTATCGAGACAGGCGCAGGAGTCTTGGCAACTGTGAAAGCAAGCTAAAACGGGGATGTGGTGATGAAAGAGGGAGGGGTTGGAACGTGATGCAGCAGGTTTCAGTAGGTCCATTTGTCCACATACTGATACCATATGGAGGCCATGACCTTTCTCTGCTTTAATGGAGAGTAAGATTGCTACTTTCCTATTAGGTACGTGCATTGTAATTGAACTTTCTAAACTTGACCTAAGGATTTAGTCACAAAACATTCATTAATTTCAATAGGAATTATATCCCATAAATTCATTGCTTTGGGGTTCAAATTTGTTGAATCCATAGAGTGGCACTGTCAAGTCCCTAAACTTTTTCTTAAATGTGTTGTTAAGAGGAGAGATTTGTCTATTCAAGGCCAAGTTTTTGTTTTAAGACTGACCCTAGCTGTCAAGGGTCCTTAGCTGCAGGTGAACTGGTAGTGTGCTCTGCAATATCTTTACTGACACAAGTAAATTTGCCTAACTGAAAACAGAGATCCTAGTTAAAGTATTTATCTGTAGTTGCTGTTTAGGCAAAAAAAAAAATGTATTAACATACTTTGTACTTTCTTTTCTGATACCACGTGGAGGGATCATTTTCTGACATGAAAAAAAAGTACAAACCTTTCTATGCCATCACTGCAATGATGTTGCTGTGACTAGGATTTAATTTGAATACTTTCTAGAGACCTTGCAGAACTTCATTTATCTTAAATGTTTAATTTTTCCTAGATTCTTAAGGAAAACCATCAAGAAAGAAACTACTGATTTGAATTCAATTAAATGTCAGCTTATCATATGTTATGTAGCACTGTGGGAGGACTGCTTTGTTGTGTAATTAGGATGGATCATTGTTAAGAAGCAGTATTTACAGAGATATTGAAATATTAGCTGGGATTTAAACATGTTTATAAAGTGGTCTCTTGATACCTTCTCCAAGTTATTTCCTCCAGCAACTGTATTAATTCCTACAAATTTCATTCAGATTGCTAGAATCAGTATTTTCACAGAAAGATGGATTATCCTAGCCTAAATATTAATGTGCTGACTTACTCCAATTTCAAAACTTGGTATTCACCTGGTATTTTGTCTTCAACATCACTAACAAAGCAACAGCTTTTCAAACCTTTGGAGTACTAGAAACTGATGAGAATCTCTGGAGTCACCCAAAGGGTTTCCCCAAAATCCATTTGTATCTAAGACATGTCTAACTAGAAAGAGAAATGGAACTCCTAACTGTCTGCCACATAAAAGCACACTTACATGCTTAAGATCTGAGAGCAAATGCAGATACTGATTAAAGTCTTGGGAAAAGTAAATGAGTTAGGGGTATTTTTGGTTGTATAGAAGATTTCAGTGAGGTCCTGGGTGGAGATTCCTCATACGACAGGAAATTTTTTAATACAAATAGTTAATCAGTGCCACCAGCAAGGATAATTGTATCTAATATATATGGACAGGAAATATAGACCTTACAATCTCTAAGTAAAGATGTCCAAAAACCCCAGGCTTTCTGTTGGCAAGCCACCATTATTTCTGTTTTCACAGGCTATATTCTGAGATCATATCCATACCTTAACATTTGACTCAGCTTGTTCTTGCAGAAGAAAATCCCTTCACTTAGGTGTGAACATGACCACATTAGCTTTGCAGAAAATAGCTCTTGCAATATTTTTTCTGGCACTGAATATTGAATGGGATACTCAGTGCAGCTGTGGAAGTGCTACAATGCTTGAGACCATGCTACTCCTGGACATTACCAAAGGAATTAGGAAATAAGTGTAATCAATTTTCAGCTTCTTAAATAAATGTCCTAGTTCATCAGAAATGACATGTAAGCTTTGTACCTTGATTTCTGCTATGTTGCTCAGAGATATTGTAAAATGTGTCAGGAAAGAAAAGTCCTTGAATTTCTTCTGCTTCAGTTGCAAGTCTATTAATAGAATGGGCAGAGAATTGTAATGCTTCATTGCTTTTGGCTGATGGAGGGGAATACAAGGACCTTCCTACTTTCAAAGTGGCTTTGAAATAGTATTGCCAGCAACAAGCCATCAGAGGAGTTCGGCACCATAAAGTAAAAATGATATTAAAAAAAATAGAAAAATGCAATTGTCTCTTCTTTTACTTTAACAGCAGGAAACTCAGATAACTGTCTCTGTCATTTCCCTCCTCATCTTCTGCAGCTTTAAGTGAATGGGGTCATAGAGACATATTAATACACATAAAATTTGATAGTAAAAGCTTTCTGGTAATCATTTGATTAAAGTGGCCATTGCATGACCCTCTTGAATAATCATGATCAGTTACTAGCCTAGTGACTAGGAACAAACTGTTGATTATGTGATTACACAAAGCCTCAAAAGTTTCATAGCAGCTGAATTCCCCCAGTCTATCTGAAATGTTTGGTCTGACCTTGAGTGAGATGCTACACAATGCTGTTCCTGTGGGCTGATAAGGTCCTGTGGTTTTCTGTTAAGCTAAATGAGAAAGTCTTGACCATAACAATTTGCACCATTGGGTCCATTATCTTTTGCCCTACAGGTGATTTGCTGCGTGCTTTATTACAGAAGACAGAATAGTTGAGAGGGTATTGTCCTGCAGACAGCAATGTCAACACTTATCCAAATGCAAGTACAATTATACTCCGTAAGTTAAGCAGCAGATAGTGTTGCATGATTACCATTCATTTTGGTAGAATGTACATACTTTGATATCAAAAAATTACACTGAAAAGGAGTTAGAAATATTTTATTGATGAAGCAAAGCACAGAAATGCATACAGTCATTTTTAGTTGCCTTCATAGAATATCTTCGACACTAAAAGAAGAAAGCAGCTATGTTATAACTAGTCACATACCTAAAATACACTGGCATGTGCTGGCAGACTAAAATGTTCACGCAAGCAACCTGTATATTAAAATGACTGCAGCTGTACAGAGTTCCTCCGAGCAGATCTAAACAGCATTTCAACTGGCATACTTGTTTGGATTTTTTTTGTTTTGTTTTGACAGGTACTAAGTATCTCAGTATTCACTGACGAACTGTTACCCTGAGAAAAACCTCGACATGCGACTCGCCTTCTGTAGCTGCCCTTGGCTTAACTCTCGACCCCTGAGCAGCAGCGGCAGGGCGACAGCAGACACGGCGAGGAACGGCGGCGATTTCATCTCCTCAGCAGCCAGCAGGGGAAGCTGCTGCATCGGTTTTCAGTGCGACTCACAAACAGAATTGCTGGTTATTTTTAAATCCGCGGATGAAAAGGTGGGGTTATCTTAAAATGAGAAACAGAATATGTATGTTTGCATGAAGAATTTTTTGTCAAACTATGCCCGGGATGTCTATTCTAGTCACAAGTGAGAAAGCAGGGAATGAGTGGTGCACGATAGAAGAAATAGGAGCTGCTTAGTATCTAAATTTAATATGTGCTGTATCTTTGCTTAGGCTACTAAATACAAGACACTCAAAAGCTAATAATAGAGATTCAGTTATTTATGCAAATTTTAGATGACTGTAGGTCTTTCTCCCTGTGTATAAGAAAAGTATTTCTGTAGAAGAGATGCTGGACTGAAACAGGGCTGGTTTCTGTTTTCAGGCTCATTATGGCAAGTGTCAGAAAGTCATTTGGGCTCTATTCAAAATATTTTCTTATGCACATGTTTATGAGCTTCACAGAATTTGATTTTTAATCTATCTGATGTTCAGTTTTTCATGTTTAAACAACAATGAAATACCTTGCCCTCCCCTTCTATTTCCTCATATTAAAAAGAAGTATGTTTTGGTGGCCAAAAAGATGTAGTCCTCCAACTGCTCTGAAATAAAGTCTTAGCACATACTTTTACTTCATCCTTAAAACATTACAAGGACGTCATGAGACTTCCAAGCTACAAGGATAAATACCATTAACTTTATTATTAAAGAGAGCTAGAGACCCATATTTTTTTGTGCCAAATTTTTCAGCTGAATTTGAGCTAACTGTATGTAGGATCCTAAATCCAGTACTTTACCAGTACATACTTCCTTGTCATTTTCTGCCAGGACAGGATTTTTATGAGTGTTATCACGCTGATAAACTGGCAATATTCCCTTCATGACTTATTAATAATAGATACGTCAGATAGAGTGATATAAAAGGTATTTCAATCAGACATGTATAGAAACTCTGCAATGAGAAAGGCCACTGTCAATTCTAGTAAGAACCTTGCCTTGAGGTTATATTAATGACCCATGTAGAAAGTTTTTTTGTGAAACCCAATACCCTTGGTTTTGTCCAAACTATTTATGTAGTCCTAATTTTAATTTAATTCTAATTCAAATCTTTCTATTGTCATAAAAGTCCCTCAGTAGGAACCTCCAGGACTGCTAGATATCTGAATGGAAAATACTATTTCATTTGTAGGAAATTTACTAGTTTATGACTCACTCTGTCCTGTCTTTAGTTTCAACAAATGGATTTTCTTCTTGAAGATAAAGTTTCCAGTTGAAGATTGTTTTGAAGGTGCTTATATATGTATAGTGGGGATTTACTTGTGGTTCTGTACAAACTAATGTGTTTGTGTAGCAAATAATAAAATACTGTTTATTCAGAGGTTATGATGCTCATGACCATAAATGACACATGTCCATACATATTCATAAATTTGGTTCTACCTTGGCAACAGCTGAGAGAATGGCCATAATTTATCCCTTAAGGTGACAGAATCAGATGGTAACTTACAAGTGGTAATGGGATATTCTACCCCATACACAATTATTTTCATTCATATTTTTAAGAATAAAGATTATTTGTATTACTTGTTTATCTTCAAGCAAACATTACTTTAGAAATTGATTCAACATATATTTCAGATCTAATAAAGGCTGCATACTTAGGTTTCCAGAGAAATCAGAAGCACTGCTGTAGAAAGCTTAAACATTTAATTTGTCTGTTGGGGAAAGCTTTACCAAAAAGGCTGAAAAACAAGCCAGCACACATTCATCTGGTGCAGCTTGGGAGAGTCTACTTGGCACAATTTATTGCATCTGTTATCTTCTAAGCTGTTTCCTCTTGTTCAGATAGCTAATTGAATGCTGGAAGTAGAGAAATAATAGATGCAGGGTGTTGGCAGGGATTTTTCCACAAGAAAATATCGATGCCATTATTGGGACACTGAATTATACAGTGGACTCTTATGTCCAGGTTGCAGAATTAAAAGCAACTTTAGAGGAACCATGGTTGTGCGGAAAGTATCTTCATGCTAACTAAGAGATTTAGCCTCTTTAGTTTAATACAGAGAAATGACCAAGATCTATTCCTTGATTACAGTTGTAGTGGGTTGACCCTGGCTGGGTGCCAGGCATCCACCAAAGCCACTCCATCACAAGTGGAGAGGGGAGAGAAAATATAACGAAAGGTTCATGAGTTAAGAAGTGGGAGATATCACTCACCAAATACTTTCATGGGCAAAACAGGCTCGATTTAGGGGTATTAATTAAATTTATTACTAAAAAATTCAGAACAAGATAATGACTTTTATAAATGTTAAAAAACAACCTTCTCCCCATCCCTTCCTACTTTCCAGCTCTACCTCCTCCCCATCAGTGGCACAGGGAGAGAGGGAATGGGGGTTATAGTCAGTTCATCCCACACTGTTCCTGCCACTGTTCAAGGAGAGGAGTCCATGTCCTGCTCCAGTGTGGGGTTCCTCCCATGAGAGACAGTTCCCCATCCACCTCTCCAATGTGAGTCCATCGCACAGGCAACAGTTCTTCACAAACTGCTGCAGCCTGGGTCACCTTTCCGCAGGGTGCAGTCCTTCAGGCACAGCCTGCTCCAGCGTGGGTCCTCCACAGGGTCACAAGTCTAACCAGGAAACCTGCTCCTGTGTGGGCTCCTCTCTCCACAGGTTGGAGCCTGCTCCAGCATAGGCTTCCCACAGGTTAAGAGCCCTCTTTTGGGCATCCACCTGCTCTGGCGTGGGTCTCCTCCATGGGCTGCAGGTGGATCTCTGTATCCCCACTGNTAACCAGGAAACCTGCTCCTGTGTGGGCTCCTCTCTCCACAGGTTGGAGCCTGCTCCAGCATAGGCTTCCCACAGGTTAAGAGCCCTCTTTTGGGCATCCACCTGCTCTGGCGTGGGTCTCCTCCATGGGCTGCAGGTGGATCTCTGTATCCCCACTGACTTCCATGGGCTGCAGGGGCACAGCTGCCTCACCATGATCTGCACCACGGGCTGCAGAGGAATGTCAGCTCCAGGGCCTGGAGCACCTCCTCCTCTTCCTTCTGCACTGACCTTGGTGTCTGCAGAGTTGTTCCTCTCACATGTTCTCACTCTTCTCTGCTCTGGCTGCAATTAATGATTACTTTTTTCTCCTTTTTAGATATGTTATCACAGAGGCATGAATCCCTTCTCTGATTGTCATGGCCTTGGCCAGCAGCAGGTCCTTCTTGGAGCCAGCTCCTATTGGCTGTGTTGGACAAGGGGGAAGCTTCTGGCAGTTTCTCACAAAAGTCACTCCTGTAGCCCCCTGGTACCAAAACCTGGTGTCACAAACCCATCTTATGTCTCTAAATTTAGCAAGCAGTATCACTGAAAAACTAAACTTGACATAATTTTATCCTGAATGTATCAAGGTTTGTAAGGGGTGGAATGACTTAAACTATGCATGTGAACAGAAGATATCACAGTTCCCAGCTCTAAGTTGTCCTGTGAACTTCTCAGAATTTTTCTCCCAGTCATTTTTGGGCTTGGTATTAGTGTTACAGGTTGGTGCCAGGAAAATATAGTGATTAATTCTTTCTGTTCTTCATAGTCTCTAATAGTAAGAGTATTACCAGCAAAAGTTTTAGCACTAGCCAAATTATGTTTAGAAACAATCCTGACACTAATTCTTTACAAATATTCCTATTTCCTTCTTCTACAATAAAAAATGGTATTCCTTTTCTTACTGCCAAATTATAAAATTTCTAGTTTCCAGTCTTCCTTTCAGTACTTACCAACTTTCTATCACTTTTCTAATGAACTTCACTAACATATGTATGGATGTGCCAGCTGTCTGTCTTGGATGGTTTCAGAAAATACAACCTTAAATATTGCTTTGAATTGACTTCTTTTTTAAGTTTAATGTTATATAATATTTTATTTATAAGTACTGTTTGCACTCCAAAGCCAACTACTTATATCCATCTCACACTGCTTACAGGAATATATTAGCCTTTCTTATTTTATCCCACCATTCATCTGTTTCCTCCTGTGCTTCTTGCTACATCTTGTGTAACTGAAATAACTTCAGCAGATGAAAATGCTAAAGTATTCAGGTACTCATTATACTTAGAGAGAAACGGATTTCACATACCTTTACATAGTTCTTTATCCTTTTAATATCTTTGGTTGATTAGAGTGGGGGTTTTTTTGTTTGATTTGGTTTTTGGGGGTGGTTTTGGCTTTTGGTTGGTTGGTTGGTTGGTTAGTTTGTTGTTTTTTCAGTTGAGTGTTTGGGGGTTTTTTTTACATTTTATTTTTTTTTCTAAGTCATTTAACCCACTGCCTGATTTAGAGGAATACTGAAGGTTTCTAAAACATCATATGTGTTGTCAGGTTAGATTAAATATGCATTCTTTCCTCACATTCAGGAAGCAGTTTGCTTCCTACCTTCTCACTCTTGACAGGAAGATTTGAAGAGATTTTCAAACTCCTTTTAAATAAATGGTGAACAGTCCCATTTACACAGCAAATTTTTGCCAAACTTGAAAGCTTTAAGCAATAAGAAGTTTTCCTTTGAAGCAAGAAGACCAAATGTCTCACAGGGAAGTAAAAAAATTATTTTAATTTCAGAAAAGGTAGTTCTCAAAGGAACCTGAAACTTTCTGCTAAATTTGAGCAGTTCATTTCTACAGGTTCCTTTAAAGAGCCTCAAATTCTTACCATTTGACTAACATGACTGGTCCCAGCTATGCCTTTGGAATTAGTTCCTATAGACTTGATTTGTACAAATCACGTAACTAGAAGCAGGACTGCACCCGGAGTCAGTAAATACCAGATGGTAAAATAGCCAAATACATTTGAAAACAGCTCCCTAGGCTTAAATCCGTGCCTCAACAGCTGGAAGAGGGTATTCAATATGGGTAGTGCCTTTTTCTGTGTGGATACCAACTGTTACTGGACATTTGCTGTGTTTACTGAATACTGTGAAGAACCTTGATGCATATGATACTTTATACATATATTTTTAGCTTTTCAAACATGGCAGATGTTGGCTGAAAACAATTAGGCAAAAAGCAAGGAGATTAAAAACTTCTTCAATAAATTATAATATAATTTAAATGAGAAAATTTACATTGGACATGTTCTCAGAATAATTATGAAACAATTGCCTAATAATGAAGCTTCCAAGCTCTTTGTAACAGATGGTCAGAAGCTGAATTTTATTGGATCATAGATAATCAGTAAATTTAATATGCAGGATAAACGCTGCAATCTATCATCCTGCTATAACCCTCTGTACTATAAGTATTTGTTATAACTCCAAGATCAGAGGAACATTCCAGTGTCTCTAATCTAATACGGAGGTGATACAGGGGTTCAGAGACAGCATTCTATAAAGTTGTCTAAACTTGAATATCTATAGCAGCTACACATTTGACTTACCACATACTTAGTTATATCACCTTAAAAACAGTCTTAAGACAGCTTCAGGATTCATTATGTCTCACGCCCAAATGCTATAGGAGTACAAATTACTTGCTGCATGTTGTCATTCTGGGCAATGATAGCTACTTCTTGTTTTATGTGAATTTGATTTTAACTCCTTTATAAAATACTGAATAAAAAGGAGTATGTATTATGCATTAGCTGAATAGAGTATATAAAGTCATGTGGGTATAAGGAGTGGGTTGATGTTGGCTGGGTGCCAGGTACCCACCAAAGCTGATCTGTCACTCCTGTGTTCTCTGGACAGGGGAGAGAGAATATAACACAAGGCTTCTGGGTTGAAATAAGGACAGCAAGAGATCATTCACAGTTAAACTGTCACAGGCAAAACAGGTTTGACTTAGAGAAATTTGTTGAATTTATAACCAGAGCAGGAGAGTAAGAGATATATCCAAATCCTTGAAACACATTCACCCCTAACACCTCCCTTCTTCCTAGGTTCAGCTTTATTCCTGATTTTCTCTACCTGCTCCCCTTGAGTGGTAGAGGGGGTGAGGGAAGGGGGACTGTGGTCAGTTGCACACTGTCTCTGCTACTCCTGCCTTCTCAGAGGGAGGACCCACACTCTTCTCCTGCTCCAGCATGGAGTCCCTCCCAGTGGACACAGTTCTGAGCTAACTTCTCCACTGTGAGTCTTCACCAGAGGCCACAGTTCTTCACGAACTGCTCCAGTGTGTGTCCCTTCTGCAGGGTCACAAGTCCTACCAGCAAACATGTTCCACTGTGGGCTCCTCTCTTCACAGGGAGAGATCCTGCCGGGAACAGGTCCTGCCAGGAGCCTGCTTGAGAGCTCTCTTCCCACAGGGGCACAGCTTCTTTTAGGCATTGTCATAAAAATGTCCGAGCCAATTCGTAAAATAAAAGGAATTTATTAAGAAAAATATTAAGGTGACAATTAGAGACCAAAGATGGCAGTCTGCCAGGCTACAAGGCAAAGGAAGCAGCACTGCGTGCTTAGCCAACGTTGGAAATGGCCAGAGGCACACCCACAAGCTCTGCGCAGCCTCTTTTATACCCCCTTGATGTCAATCAAGATGCTTTGATACATTTACCCAATCGTGGGTCTGGGACTCCTAACCCGCCCCTTTCTCCACCCCTTGGGGAAGGAACAACCTAAGCCCGCCCACTTAGAGCATGCCCAGTAGTGGGGCTAGGAGGATCCTCCTGTTGATTGGCATCTTGATTGACATATCAGAGACTTTTCCAGAACACTCTCCTCTTTTCTTTCGTCGGCCATTTTGTCCCTATCTTTTAACATTGAAAACTAAACATTTATTAACATACTTATAACAACTGTGGCAACTGGGGTGAACAGGGGGATCTAACAAAGGACATTACATCCACAATAACGGGGATACTAAAACCATTAACTTAATTAACTTTACAAATGAACTATTCAAAAATCTTAACATTTCTATACGAAATCCAAGTCACTAATTTTATTTATAACAGGCATCCACCTGGTGTGGTGTGGAATCCTTCAGGGGCTGCAGGTAGATCTCTGCTCCACCATGGACCTCCATGGAATGGCACAGATGCTTCACCATGGTCTTCACTACAAACTGCAAGGGAATCTCAGCTCCTGGCACCTGGAGCACCTCCTTACTCTCTTTATTCACTGACCTTGGTGTCTACAGGGTTTTTCTCTCAAGTAGTCGCACTCCTCTCTCTGGATACAATTATTACTGTGCAGTAGCTTTTCTCCTTTTAAAAAGTGTTATCCCATTGCTGCTGAAGATCTTGGCCCTAGTCAGTAGTGGGTCCATCTTGATCAACCTCACAGAAATCACCCTGTAGCTCCTCCACTACCCACACTTTGCAATGCAAACCAAATACAGTGCATAAAAAAGTTGCTTTCAGAGTCATCTACTGATCACCTTATAGAAATGAAGAGTTCTTATGCCTCCAAGTATGTCTCATAAATGAACAGGACATTGAAGAAATGTTTATCTAGAAGAGTTCCAAATAGTAACTACCTATCAATAAGGATACTTGAGCCAAATTCTGTTTCATTTTTAAGTCCTAGTCTGTACCAAGTTGAAGGTGTGAGGAGCCAATTCAGTTTTGATTTGCCCCAACAGTTGTTGCCAGAGGCATGTGGGGGAGGGGTTCAACATGCGCCACGTCCAGGAGGCAGCTAGGAGAAGACGGGTGAAAGCCTTGTCTATGGGGAGAC
This sequence comes from Edolisoma coerulescens, assembly GCA_013397115.1. Taxonomy (NCBI): domain Eukaryota; kingdom Metazoa; phylum Chordata; class Aves; order Passeriformes; family Campephagidae; genus Edolisoma; species Edolisoma coerulescens. Next base: position 11,052 of record VWZW01002393.1, read on the forward strand.
TTTGCCTTGCAACCAGTTCATGTCTCAGATGGGACAGGCAGTCAGCAGGGGAACACCAAAGACACTGTACCCCAGAGACATTCTCCAATCAGATAGCAAAAGGCCACCACCAATGGACTGCCATGGAAGGTTGGACTGGGCCAATGGTCTCCTGCCAGCAGGCAGACTTTGGGAGGGGCCAGGAGGCATAAAAAAGTAACTGCACCCAAACCTCCTGGGGCGTTTGGGTCTTGTGCCATTTTTTTGACTCTGGGGTTTTCAAAACCTGCTTTTTGAGTGTGGGCTTTTGGCTTGGGGCTTTTTTGAGACTGTGCTTTTGCCTTTGAGGCTTGGTGATTCAAGGGGCTTTGGAGACTATGCTTTTTGGGGTCTTTTCAAAACTTGCTTTTTGAGTGTGGGCTTTTGGCTTGGATCTTTTCTGAGACTGTGCTTTTGCTTTTGAGGCTTGGTGATTTGAGGGGCTTTTTGAGACTTGGTTTTTGAAACTTGCTTTTGAGTCGAGGCTTTTTGAGTCTTACGCTTTTTGCCCTGGCCCCAGCCTGGTTTTTGGCCCTCCCGCCCTCGCTGGCTCTTGCTTGCCCTCATATCTGTCCTGCTTGATGCCTAGGCAACAAGATAATTCTTGAACTATGCAAAAAGCTGTAGCTATGCAGAAAGAAGTAGTTACTTTATAACAGAGTACCTGAATGAACCACTTCTTAGAAATCAGCAAATTTAGCAGAACAAGCTAACTGCAAAAAGCTAACCACTGGCTATTTGAGGAGACAATCTTAGAGAGCATGCACAGAAAACAGAGGTGAAAAGTTCAAGCCCGAGGAAGACTTGTGAGCCTTTATCAAAAACGACCACCAGGAGACTGACGGCCACGTCGTGCAGAAACTGTGCATGAGCTACAAGGGCCTACATAATCATGTGAATCGAAATTATGTAGCAATATGAAGGTTAGGACGGTATAATGTGCACATTAAGTAAAAAAAAAGTATAAAAGCTAGTACTGTGCAAAGAATGGACCAGTGAGTTTGTGGTGGAGCTATCCCACTCACTCCCGGCATCAAATAAACAAATACCTGCTCTACAGGCCTTATACTACGGAGTACTGTTTTCTTGCCTGCTTTTCGGGCATCCCTGCCTCCCTGTGTCCCTGACCAAGGCCCTGTCTGCTGCGTCTCTGTGTCCCTGCCTGAGCCACCTGCATCCAACCCTGCCCACCTCCGAACCAGCCCAGCGCCGTGATCCTCACCGCGACCCTGTCCCGGCTTCTGGACCTCCTGCCCGAGTGCCCCCTCATCTCGTGTTCAGTCGCCTGTGGCTGAGGGAGCTGTCCACAGGCAGGGAGCGTGCACACCGCCCACCCCGTGGACGTCGACAGCACTCCCTGACCTCCGATGGTAACACCTTTTTCTCTCTGTCTCCCCTCTCTCCCTCTCCCTCTCTCCCTCTCTCTCTCTCTCCCCCCCCATTCCTTTCCCATTTTTCTTCTTCTTGCTCTGTCTTTTCTAGCCCTCTTTAGTAGGGTAACTCCTTTCCTTTGTTTTTCATTACCAATAAATGGTTCTCAGATACAATATTTGTCTCGTTTGACTTAATTTTGTTCCTGACCATCTATTTTTAAAAGAACTCCTCACAGTTCCCCACAGTGGAACACGACAGAAGGTAATGTGGCAATGTGCTTCTTTTACTTTCTCTATGCTAGCATCTTGATTTGATATAATTTATACTAGTTGTGACTGACAACCAGTTTGAATTTCCATGCAGCATTCTGCACTTCAAAGCTGATAGCAGTAGAGTGTAAGTGAAGACAGCAAGACATGACAAATTAATGAGCAAGTGTTCTTAATCTGAATCATGTGAAGAACCACAGAAGGCAGAAACTTATACGAAGAAAGAGAAAAAAAATCAAACTAAGGAGCTTTTAATTCAGTTTCGGTAACATTTCTGTCAGAAGGTTAAAAGTATCTTTTTTGTTAATTTGATTTTTATCTTCATATTTTTGCCATTTAAAAAACAGATTAGGTTTCCCCAGCTCAGCTACACAGTTTAAGAGTAACTACACTAGAGTGTCATCCAGAAAATCAGAGAAAATCTCTCAGCTAAGAGAGATGGATTGACATTGCTGGAAGGTATGCCATGCATTCCAATGACAGTTCTTGGTGCAGAACTAAAACAATCACAAACTTTAAAAAATTTAAAAACAATTTTTAGAAATTAAATGAACATTGAAAACCAAACTTAGAAATTCAGTTTAGGTTGTCGTTTCAGCACTAAGCTATTAAATATTACAAAAGATCCAATCAAATTAACTTCATTACAGGGCAACAAAACAGTCTATGTAAATCAAGCCCACATAAATAAGATCTCCCATTTACTGTAGCTTGCTTTCATGTACTTTAGGCATAGCCAGAAACTTCAGCATGATCCTTGATGTACCTCCTGCATATACTGGTAAACCTTCAAGCTTACACTTGAGGATCCTCTCAATTAGAAGTCAGAATAATCCATTACTTGGAGGAAGGAGTAGAGTCAATTTAGCAGGGTGAACATATAGTAGCATCTATCTGTAGTCAGATAATACAGGGGTTTCATCTCCTTGAACGGGTAGGGGAGTAAATAAGCAAACTGACAGAAGTGTAGCTGGATAGCAGTGTTAGCAACTAGTATCTTTTTGTTAAGACCTGCACATAGGAAGTAAAAATAGATCAGGACTAAAATTCAATGTTCAGTCATGGTATGACAAAAGGTAAATTGAACAGATTATTACATTGATTTAATATAAATAAAAATGTGTTAAAACTTTCTCAATTGTGATTTATTAATATCTATTCTAATAATACATTATTTATGTAATATAAAATTACACACATCAAAATCTGTAATAACTGATGGGAGTATAATGGCTTTATTTATTCTGCATCATGCAAGGTGTTGCTTGGTTCTAGTTATAGTCAGTCACATAGTAAAGCCAAATGGAAAATCTAGACTTTTAATTTCCATATTTATTTAAAAAGAAGCTCTTAGTAAATCCTTCACTTTATTTTCTTGGTAAGTTGCACTTATTTCCTACATGGTATTGTAATAATTTCTAGCAGGCATTATGCCAAAGTATTTGTAGGCTTTCTTTATAATACAAAAAACAGATTCAAAAGTCACTCTTCCTAAATGCATTTTTCCAAGTATATGCAATGGAAAATCAGTGAATAAGATATTTAATGCACAGAATTATAGATGGCTTCAGAAAGGAGAAGATCAGTCAAAATAATTATGTACATTTCTTAAAGAGAACATAGATTGGTTTTGAGCATGTACATCCAAAAAGCCATCTAAAAAATTTCTCTCTTACTATAGCCCTCCAAGCACCCAAAACTCATGGGCATCTAATTTTCACCTTCTGTGTATTGTCTAGAAGATAGCAACTTTCTTTCCTGGCCCTGAAATGCTTTGATATGAGCAATGAGATGTCTTCTCTGACGATGAAATCTACGAACTATGTGGAATGAAGCCGAAGTCTACTAAGAGCATCTAGCGAGAGCATTAAAAGCATACCATTTAAAGCTGTTTAAGTAGAGCTCCTTGAAAATGCCATTGAAGTGACTGTATTTTTTCAAGTGAAGACTGTATTTAGCTTCTGTAGTTGAGAAATCCTGTGGTTCAGAATGGTCTACCTTGTGGTTTAGTAACTAGGACACTAGTAGGTGAGTCTTTCTTTCTCAGGACTATCGTAGCTTTAGCCTTGGAAAGCTTTAAGAGAAAATGATCATTTGTATATATATATTTGTATCCCCACCATAAAGATGCAGAATTATTTTTCTGTATAGCTTTCTGGTAGCATGAAACTTACTTTTCTTTCTGAATACTGGCCTAGAAAGGAAACAATGAATAACATACCTACATTGCATCAACTTCATGAGCTTTCTTTCACCTCTTCAGAAGGCAAAGATATATAGAGTGCTGCTTTCCTGTCTAAATCCTTGGGCATGGAAGTAAATGTTCTCAATTTTGAGATGTATCACTGCTTCTGCATAAGATCACTGCCATCTACACAGCTGCAGGATTCTTTCACATGACTTTCTCACTTAACTGATACAGTAAAAAAATACAGTTCAGGCTTTCCATACACTTTCTGATGGTATTAAGCATGCTGAAGGACCTCTATTGTATATTCTGAGGAACGTCACCCCTTTAAACTAATCTGAGCCTTGGAGCTCTTCTTTTCTTGCTTGGTGCCTCACAAGGCAGCTAGCTGTTGGCATTCCTTGCAGCCTACAACCTTAGAGCACCTCTGACAGCTCCTTTCCTAAGTGCTCTGCACTGTATCATATTCAGCTGCCAGTCACTTCTCTCCGGTCAGCATGAAGCAATCCCAAGCACAGTTTAGCAATGACCAGTCCTGGGGCTGATCGCTTTCTTCACAGTTGGAAATCCATTTGCTTTGTGTAGGCATCTTGGGCAGAGATGTCCGAGAGATGCAGAGATGGCGATGCTGGGACAAAATCTTTCCACTGGTCATGTAAAATTTTGAGTTTAACTCCTTTACGGACATTTTGAATTTAACTCCTTTACATACAGGCTTTCCATGTGCCAAGGAAAAATCCCAATTATGACTGCTCTGGCACAGTTGAGTAGGATCCAGGTTAATATTTCTGTGCATTTTCATCCCCAAGGTAAGAGATTTCATGAGCTTGAAAACAGCGAAGACAGAAGGAGACATAGATGAGAAGATTTCAGGAGTCGGAATGTTGGGCCCTCATTTGCACTGCAAGCACTCAACACCCAGAGGTGCTGCAGTGTGTGCAGAGAAGCTGCCCATGGAGCCAAAAGTGAAGTAACAACCCTGCTGGAACAGGGAGGAACAGAGGGAACACCTGAGGAGAAGTCACATAAATGCCCCAGGAGATTTTATGAACCCCCACCTTTTCTGGGTGCCCGTGCCCACATTGAGGCCCATGTTCCTGCAGGCCTCTCACAGCCGGGATCCCCTGGTCCCCGTCACTGGAGACCAGCCCCTGGTGCGGTGCCCAAAGGGAGGTGTCCGGGCAGCTCCAGGGCTGGTGTCATGCAGGGCCCCTGTGAGGGTTTGCTGGCCACGGATGCCTAGCACAGCAGTAATGTCTGGGAAGCACTCAGCCCTGCACAGACCCCTGGCTCCCTGGTGCCCTCCTCACCCTGTGGCCCCCAGCCCTCATACCAGCACTAGATCCCCCTTGCCCCTGTATTAACTTCCTAATCACTCTCCATGAAGAGGCAGAGAAATACCCAAGTCCCATGTACCACCTTCAGTCCCCCTTCCCAGCACCCAGAGCAGAGAACCAGGAAAATTTCTGGTAGGGATTGGGTGCTGGGAGAGGTTTCTCCCCCCTGTGCAGCACCAGCACCAGCAGCAACAGCATGCTAGGAGTTCTTCTGTCCTGGGAGTAAGACCTGCCCAAAGGAATGGGTGGACTCATTCAGGATTGAAGCGCCTTCAGTGAGAGAAACCATCAATAAGAATGGTAGACTGGCTAGGAAGTTTTTACATAAACAGAGGCATGCTCAGCTGAGGTCATCTAGCCTAACTTCTGCCTAGTTAATGCAAAGAGATATCCTGGCTTTTGTCAAATATAGATGATTAATTGGACCTTGCTACAAACCACCATGTACCTTACAAGGCCAGTTTAGGTTATGGTTGAACAGGTCCCTGAGAAGACAGAGTGTTTAGCTAATATCAGCTTAACTAAATGAAATCCAACTGCTTGATGGTCCTCCCCATCACTGGATTTCTGATCAGCCTTGACATTGCCATGACCACTGAAAGTCTGCAGTTGGCCTTGACTTTGGAGTCCTAGGAGTGAGCAGCACGATTGTTCAGATCCTTCAGTAGCAAAGTTTCACTCCTCTATTGATTTATATGTATTCTGCTGGGGCATTGTAATGGAAGTGAAATGTACAGGGGTAAAACCTGGTGTTTCCAGTTTTCAGCTGTCACTGCACTGGTCTGTTCAAATCTATCAAATAACAAAATGAGGATTCATTACTAAATGACAGCAGTGACAAAAAATTGCAATGATGGTTTTGGGGTTTTGCATAGGTTATGGACAGTTGTTCAGAGGCTTTCCATGGCCTCAGTGTTTTGACTTCTCTTCCATGTACATCATGAGTCCCAGAAGAATGATTAAATAGTTCAGGAGACCTAATGCTCTTACCTACTTCTTAACTGAGAAAAAAAAAAAATTACGTAGACAATGAAGTTCAATTATTGAAGCAAAACTAGCTATAGCAGCAGAGGCAAATGTATCAAGTGGTAGGAACTGGTGCTGAATGAGAGGAAATCTGAAGGAAAGAAGATGAGCGTGACAGGTTGAGCACTGCAGAAGCAAGCTTGGTACACCTATTGTAGGTAAGGTTTGAGAACAGGAGGGGAGATAGATGTCTCTATATAGCAAAGGCTGACTGTATGAACTGGTAGAATATTATCTGAGAGATGTCAATGAAAGTATAGCATTTAAACTAGGGGATAAATTGCATATTCAGGTCCATATTTATGCATGGAAAAGCAAGTGCTGGTGTTCAGTTAACACTGGAGCAAGTACTTAAGCTACTCATTGCAAGACTTGTGAAAACAGGCCTTTTGTTATTGATGCATAGATAGCTTCTCCAGCTCAAGTACTTTGTGAAATTATTGCAAAATGTGTGTATGGAGAGACAAAGTATATGTAGCTGCATGCAGCTGTGCTTTATCTGATAATCTAAATAGTGTAAGAAACCTATTCTCATTATTCCAAATGCTGATTTCGCTTATAAACAACAATTCTAAGTTTTATACTGAACATTTTTTTTTGAATTGGAACTCAAAGACATTCCAGTTCAGGATAGTTTAAATGGTTCAGGTTGTCTTCTGTATTATGTTGCTGAAAATATGTCTAGGTAGCTCAAAGATCCGGTCAGTACTTTGAAAATTGCATATTTCATGTTAACAAAATTATTATATTTAATAAAAATATAGGTAAGCAAAAAAAAAAAATTAGATACTTTGAAAAAAACGTTCTTTTTATCCCGATCTTCCACAAAACTTTTATTCTTGTGGAAATCACAGTATTTCCACAAAATAGTACCTTGCAGACATTTCTTTGTTTGATCTTACAACTTCTGATTCTTCATTGTTCAAGAGTAATTACTTATAATTCTTTTTTATAATCATCAGCATGAAATTGTCTAAAAGTTTTAAACTTCTTATAAGAATGATCTCAAGAATCAGAATTCATTAATAAACACTCTTTCATGGTGTACTATATATTGGCATTGGATGCAGAAAAATCAAAATGTTCTCATTTTCTCTCAGTCAAAGTGTCTCTATGAACTGCTGGGGATGCTAGCATCTTTCAACAAAAACCATACGTCAAACCATAGTGCTTAGTAAATCTCTTCCTGATATTTTTTAATAAAAAAATAATGTGTTCAGGTGTTTATTTTGTTTGATATAAAGCTTTAAAAGCAGTGATACTGAAATCTTAATATTTTTGTTACATTATTTAAATCCCATTGAGTTCAGAAGGAGATTTGCAAGACACATCAAAACTGCAGTTAAAAAACCTAAAAATACCTCCTCAAAAACCAAATTAATTCCACTGCTTCATAACATCATTTTATTTCTTATTTTGTGTTTTGTCTTTTTTATGGATCTTTGCTTGAAGCAAGGGGGAACTGCAATTAGCTAATTAAGACTCTGAGGCTTGAATATTATTGACCTTTTATATTTTGCAGTATTGGTTGGCAAGCATAAAAAAGTTGTGCTCTCCTCATCTACTCAGAGCTCTCCAGGACACGACTTCTAATTGCTTTCTCAGAAATCTTTGCCCCCAGTAATTTAAATATACGGCACATACTGTTATTTCCTCCTTGCATGGCGCTTGCTGAGCAAGCAAGCAGAAAGACACAGAACTGGAAAGGCTCATGAATGAATACTGATTGCACAGGGTCACGTCTTTGTACTTTTTCCACTGGTATATACAGGGAGGAAAGCTGCATTTGATATTCCTGATATTTTTTGAGGCGTGCAACCTTTTCTTAAACAAAGCAACCACCTCCCACCCTGTAAAAAAATCCCTTAAACTGTATGTTGAAAACAAAGTAGAGGCATGGATGTATTTCTTCCTTTACAGAGCACAATTGAAGAACCACTTTAATTCTGACTACTTCATTTGCATTTTTATAAAAAAAGGTTAAAATCAAAGGTTGTATTGCTGATGAAAGCTCAATAGCAGAGAGTTCAGTTTGCTCTTTAGCATCTACATTACCTCTGAGGCAAACAGGCTGTTCCTACTTAAGAGATTGTCTAGCCTGTTGCAGAATCACCTGTAAATGTGTAGTACGCCCGTGGAGCTTCAATCATTTTCTTATCTGTTCTATTGCCCGCAGGAGAGTCATTACTGCGGCATTTACAGCTGTCACAATAGTTAATATGATCTAGGCATAGCTACTTGTTTACTCATTGATGTGATGTGACAGTTTAATAATAACCATCATAATCATGGGTACATAAAACCAGAAATATTTTTTACTCCTATGGAGATGCTGTTTTCAACTTCCTCCAAAAGCATTGTATCCAGTCCTTAAAACTATTGCACTTCACTGTGATATTTTTAGCTTTATCAACAGCTTAAAAATACATTGCTTTTTATTTTTCCCTAAAGTGCAAGAAAAAAATTGACAAAGATTTTATTTTTCCACATGAAATGGGTTATTCATTTGTAAAAAAATAAAAACAAAAGCTCTCCCAAAAGGTGGAAAACAAATAAAATTAGGTATAAGAGTGCTAAATTCTAGACCAAGAAACAAAATAAATTAGGATGCACAAATTTACTGTAACAAGAAAAGCAGAACAGTTTCTAGCATACTCAAATGCAGTCATTTACTGCTACATTTACCTAGCATTTTGTCTGTTTTCTATCAGGTTCAGATTAAACAGATGATTTTAAGCCACAGTCTGAAAGAAAGAGGCTTCAGTGGCTAAAAGGCAAGGTTCCTACGGCTACAGATTTGGATATTTTGTATGACTAGTCCCAAACCTCATCCCGCCTTCCTTTTAATCACATGCAACCCTCTAGAGATGAGGAAAAGTTAATGGTCAGACTGTCTTTCATTTCTCTTTCATAGCACGGTGAAGCAAGAAACTCTCCAATGGTAACAGAGCAGACCATTGCTTTTGTTAAGCCTTTAATCTTAGTGTCAACCAAAGCCTCACCAGATGAAATTAAGTTTTTCTCTTGCAGTTGTGTGAACATTTGTACTGTAGAAGCTCACTTGAGATACTGCAGTTGGATATTACGTCTCTCCGTGACTGGGACATTAAAAAGCCAGAAATAAAGCCCTTGTGTGGCTACTCAGAGTGAATGAATTGACAGATCCATCCAGGAAAGAATTAAACTGAAGGCTTTAAATGAAAAGCAATGAATTTATAACAGGATTATACAGCACTTTGAATCAACTTTGTACAATGCTGAGCTGAGAATTCAAAGAAAAACAAGAGAAGGCACAAAATATTGTCATTTATAATTGCCTAATGAGACCAGCAACACAGGAATTTTGCAGCTGCAGCAGATTCCTGTGTAGTTAGAAAGACTTGAAGAGGATTTTAGTTCCTGTGCTTCACCAGTTAGCTTTACTAAAAGACAATTCCTGAAAAGTCAGGTTGCATCTAGCTTTTTTTTGCTCCTCAAAATTTAGAGATACTTTTAGGTTGGGTTTTTTTTTGTTTTTTTTTTTTGGCTGTTCATTTGCATCAAGTCTGGCCGAAATTTTGTAACACTTTTAGACCAGTAGGATAGAAGCTATTATCAACTAATCAACGGGCTACAGTTGAAAATTCAGAACTTTCCTAAATTAGGGGATTTCCATAGCCAAAATGTTTGCCTCCTTATGCTTAGTTTGTTTTAAAGCTGAGCTTGGGTCTTCTTTCATAATGGTACAGTTAGATTAAATTCAATTTTCTACACATAATTTTGTATACAAACCAAACCCCAGTTGATGCATTTACCAAATTCTGTGGTAAAATATACCAAAGGGAGAGCAAAATTGAGAACTAAAAGTTAAAAAGTTAAAAAGTTAAAAAGATCTTAAGTCAGGATATGAAATGAGATATTGATGGAAGGCTGTAATTTCATCTGTAATGTACACATTGCTCCAATTAGCAGAAATAAAAAAAAAGTCACATTTTATTGCACAAGATTTCAACTGAAACTGTTTACCCTTTAGCTGTCATTTCAGCTGACTATTCACATACTGGAATAGGCTTAAAAATCAGCTCTCTAGTGCTGCAGAACATCTTAAAAGAGATGAGATCTTGGAAGAATACTCTCCTCATTTTTTTTTACTGCATACAAAAACCTTTACATTGTAATGTTTTATGTAGTAGCTTTTTGATTTTGTATTTTAAATATATTTTCATATATATTTATTTATATATAGTTATAGTTATTGAGTACCTCTGCTTTTGGAAATATCACACCAGCTGGAAGAGTGGTCTGAAAAATAGTAGTAGTTGCATCCCTAGAGAGTAATCCTTGCAAAAAAAAAAAATGTATTTTGTAGTAGCATTTGATCATTAGATTGCATTTAACCATAACCATCCCGAAGAATATCCATGTTTGACTACTTTTGAGTATCTCTCACATGCTTGACATGTCATTTTGCACAATCTGGCCTGTGTCATAGCGTTCTTGTCAAACTTAACGTTGCCTGTGGGTAGTTGCATTTGCCCAGGTTGCTTGAGAACTGTTTAGAAGGAGGATGGATTAAACATCTTGGATTTTGTAGATCACTCTCCTCTGTCCCAGTAGTGTCTGCTACCCCAGAGATAAACCTGTACTTTCTCCTTTGACAGTCTGGACCACAGGCAAAATCTGAACTCCAGTGATACCACCATGCTCTTCAAACTGACCTATATCTTCATGAATGCTTCCTAAACCACCCTGCTCCCCTCTGACAGATCACAGTTGTTTCATACAGCAGAATAGATATCCCATATTTTTCCCTTCCATGGGTCTGTGTTGATCCTTTTTACCATTTTACCTTCATTTTCTTCCTCTCTCCAAGTAACTCATCATCCTTTCTTAGATTAGCAGCTTTTTTCACAAGATGCTTCTTGTCTTCAGCGAATTACAGTCTGTGCAGCAGCTGCAGATCTAACTCTCTCATTACATTAAAGTTGGAAGCAATCAAACCTAGTAAATGGAAACATGCTATTACATTCTGGAAATGCATGTCATTCCAAAATCTAGAGTAACCTACCACCAAGCATTTTTTGGAAGTTGAGGAGAGAGTACTGGTACTACTGTAAATAACTTTAAGCTGTGGGCAGCAATTTTTTTTTTTTTTCCATTTTTATCTCTGTCTTCTCCTATGCTTCCAATTTTTCAGAGAATCTGAGATGATTTGGCTACTTGAAAAAGTGATCATCTTGAAACCTGGGCATAAGGAGTGCATAAATGTTCTGTTCAGTTCTGAGAGAAATATTTAGCCAAGGAAGTTAAAGCTGTGTTTAGAAACAAATCTGTCACTTTCAACTGTACCTACCCTCAGTTTGACACTGATGAGGAAACTCCTGCTGTGTAGGTGCATAAGTGTTTTAAAGGAAATTATTCTGTTGAGGAGTGTTCGACCCACAGCTTTAAATATTGCTTCCCACTGCAGTGTTAATGAAAAGTGTGTTTGTCAGGTTTATTAAAAAAAAAAGTCCATATAATTCCTTTTTCCTTTGGACATACATATCTTGAAATCTACTTCTATTTGCAGTTAGCATATCAATAAGTGATGCTTTTCTTTCATTAATGACTGCATCAAACTTGTATCTGGTGCCCTACCAGCAAATAAGCCTCAGTGAAACCAGCGGCATGTTTCTGATGAGCCAGTGACATGAGATTGATCTTTAATAATCTTATTCTATATCAGACTTTACTGTTTGATCATTTTCACAGCACTCAATCAAGCCTCTTTCTTTTTCATTTGTTCTTTCTTTGTCTCTCTCTGGTGTAAATTGGGAACAATCTTCTCTGAAATTAGTGGAGTTGTAATTGCGTAAGGAGAGAATAAGACACCTATTGTGCTAGCTTTGCCTTCAAATAAGCAAGTAGAGAGTCAAAAAAAAAAACCACCCAACAGCCCTCAACAATACTGACAGAGTATGATAGAAGCAGCCAAACTACTGAGAGTCAGAAACCCTGCCAGTCAGTGTGATGACAACTATGACTAATTTTTTTTTCCTTTGACCTGATACATGGTAATTTTATCATGAACTCACATTACTTGTTTCTGTTTAGTAGAGATGAATTTTAACTGGCTTCATTTTTCCTCCTCAAAAGCAGATATATGGGATACTTGGCTAAATCTTTTACATTTTCTAATTTCTTTCATAATTTGGCAGTGCCAGTGCTTTGATTCTTTAATTAAAGTATATTTTTGATTACATTTTACTGGCTTGTAAAACATTTTTCATTGGTAATCTTAGTTAAATGGATTTATTAAATGCTTCTTTGGAGAATATGCATCCTCTCAAGGCACTGTTCCTCCTCAGTGCATTAGAAGTTGAGTCAGGTATATAAATTACCTTCTGTACAGAAAAGCAAGAACTTTTCCAGAGAACTGTGGACTGAATAAGCCACTTGCCTATGAAGTACAGCTTAGTCTTCTTTTTGTTACAACAGTGTCAACTTTTGTACTATAAAAAGATAGTACGGCAAAAACGTCATGTCTATCTGATTGTGATACACTGCTTAGGTATATCTAACTGGAACCTGATCCCCTTTTAACTGAAGTCTGCTCTGTTTTGTAATCTGTGCTGCTGCAGACAGAGGAAAGAACATAAAGATAACCCCTTCACGTTTTTTTTTAAAACCCTGACTTTTCTCTAGGGTTTAAACTTCAGTGTGAAATTTGCTGCACAACACCTTCTCAGAAAAATACGTCAGCATCAGTGACCTTAGAAATCCTCAAAAATATTTTTTGGCGCAATGACCTTTAATTAAGTCCAGGTGGTCATTCCAAAGAAGCAAACTTAGATTCATGGCCATCCATGTGTTCTCCAGTGCTCAGGTTTTTTCTTCAGGGCTGACCATCTCTTCACTTTCATGTGCTTCAGTATTTTTGATGTTCACAGAAAATCTGAAAGGAAATAATTTCCACTGAGCAGCTGACATTATCAAGAAGTTCCACTTTTGGTGAAAATCATAGCATAAAAAATCAGATCTATCCAATGTCTGGTCTGCTCTTCTGCTATGTTTTTAATGGCAATTATTACCAGAAGCTTCCACGTAGGTGTATAGCTGCTTATACAGATCTTAGTCATAAGATCCTAGTCATAGCACCACCATAGGTGGTGACAGCCTTGCTACGTCTCTGGAAGGCTCAGATCCATGTTCTGAATCACAAGCAGGGATTTCTTGGCTCTTCATAAACTTCAGAAGGCCCATTTTTTTCTCCTAGCCCTGTAATAGAAAAGCTTCTGGATTTTTTTTTTTAAGAAATGGGAAAAGAGATGATTGTTTACCACATCCTTCAGATCCAAGCAATCCTGTTCCGTGGGCTGCTGTGGAGCCAGGAGATAAAGATTTCAGGGACTGTGCTGCAAAAACAGAATCCTAGAAATATTTGAGTTGCTTTAATCTTCAGTTTGTAGTTTAAATTAGAAAGCAAGGTAAGGCAAATTTTATTCACGTTCCATTGAATGAGATGTACTGTGGCCAACATTCTGTCTTTGCATTTTGTTATTGAATAGTTAGCAGTTTTTGATAAAAGTTTACTTTTTAATTACTATTTACTTATTACGTAGTATATTAAAATACACTCCCATGATACCCATTTTATAGAGATATTTAAAATAAATCAACCAAATATATATCAGTTAAAACTTTTAAGGTTAGAATGAAATGAAAGAAAGTTCAATATGAAGAGTAAAAAACCTCATAATTTTCAAGTGAAAAAAAATGCAAGCTTTTATTATTTTGAGGGTTAAAAGTCTAATATTGTGAGTTAAGAATGGATGATGTTAAAAGATTAAATAATTAAAAATTACTTTTATATAAAAATCTGTAAATGGATTTTTAAAACAATTTTTAAATGCATTTTTGAAAATATTTTTAATCTTTAGGACTTATAGTTTCAGATTTTTCTGAGTAATCTTGAAAGAGTGACTTTTTAGTAAAGTTTCATTCATTCCTAAGGATCTCAGATTTAAAAATACCCTAAATTCAAAAGCTTGAGAATGAAATCTCCAGTTGGGGCAACAATGTTGTTTCAAGTTTTTATTGACATCTTTTATGGTTTTAAAACTGTTTTATGCCCTAGGACTTTTCATGCCATCAACAAAGATTCTTAATGAGCTTTGGATTTAAAAACTTGCATCTTTAAGGTAAAAAGCAATTAAAAGGTGTTTTTAACACAGTACTCAAATGAAGATTCACTCTTCAACATGCAATTCACCAAAAAGAGGATTTCATTGACCTTTTAGGGTCTGTAGGATGCCATGAAAATATGAACTTCTGTGAACTTCCAGAAGACAGCAAAGAAGCCTGAGGTACCCAGGGCACTGCAACTGCTGAGTGTCTTCATATCTCAGTTGAAAAGCTACGTAAAAGGTTTCCATGGCAGCAGGATATGAAGACCTTGGAAGGCTTCTGTGATCCTTCATCTGGAGAAGTGTATTTACTTGTAAGGTACCAGTGAAGCAGGATTTACAGGTTCAAGGAGACATACTCCTGGCTTGGATGTCAGTCTTCAAGGGCTGTAGTACAGCTTTGATGCCTCAATTCTGTGGTCTTTCAAATCTTACTTTTTTTCTCCATTCTTGAAAAATTCTGAAAGATATCAGAAAATTCAGAACTGTCATAAGTCTTCTGATCAATATTACTTCAGTTACTGTTTAAAATATTTTTTTTCCTCTAGTGAATGTTGTTTCTACACAAAATAAAGAATTGATGCAAATTTTCCTGTGGCTTTTGAGCTCACTGCACTTAGAATAATCCTGAAATTAGAAGCCCAGGAGATAAATATTAGGTGACAAGATACAGAATCAATATACATGTTTGTGCTCCAAAACTGCAAAATGGGCATAATAGTTTGAGTTAGTACAAGTTTGAAAGATCATGCTTCATTTTACTGAATATTTTAGTCTCTCTAGTTGAGTAATCTAATTTTAAGTCTATGAATACTCAAAAAATGCCAAAAAAAAAGAGAAATAATATCTTAATAGCAGAATTTGTTTATAAACATTTATTGAATTTTACAGAAACATGTTACATCCTGGATTTATGTCAAAGGATAATAACTAAAGATACAAATAACTCTAATTAAGTCTTGAAATCAATACATCACATTAGGGTTTTGTAATTAATTTCATAAAAGTGCCATATGATTTCATTTCTTGACTTGTAATATAACCCTGCTTGGTTATCTATTCAGGTATCCCCTTCCATTTCCCATCAGTGGGGGGAAATATTCCAATACTCCTTAAAATAGACAGAATTGTATCACACATATTAGCACAGAACAAAATTGTATTTTCAGTTTACTCGCTCTCTGCTCTACCTTTAGGCTGTTTTTTTTTAGATCTGAGCTTGCTTTAGCTTCTGGACTTCCTTCTAGAATCCATATTGCCAAAGGCAATGTGTACCTGAACCTGAAAACAGGGATAGAAATGAGTAACACATTCACATTAAACCAAATTAAATTAAATAAATTTTCTGCAGATTAATCTTGTTAGGTAAACCATCCTCAGACTGACAGATTTTGGAGGGTTTGGTGGTGGTGGAGAGAAGGAGGAGTTCAGAAGTATTTCAGTCATTCTGAGGTGAAACTGCTTAGCAACTTCTTTGTTCACTCATAAAATCTCTAGAATTAAACAAATTTTAGTTTTATACTAGCATTTTTATGTTTAACAATAATTTGTCTGTTCTACATAAAAGGAAAAATATAATACAGATACATTTTTTAAAAACGTTTTCATCCTGTTTACAACTAATCAGTTTATCACTGCTCTAAACAGTGACGGTTCCTACCAGATCATCAGTGTGCAAATGACTTTAAAAGAGATTACTTAAAAGCTCTCAGGCTGGATATTTAATTTAAAAAAAAAAGACAATGGGAGCTGCAGAAAACAGTAACAGCCCTATCATACAGTGATCAATTGTAAAGCTGCCCTAACATTTCAAAGTAATAGAAAATTATGGGACTAATTTAAAATCACAGACAAAATTTATGGAAGTTTACAGAAACTTACATCAGATCAGGGAAATTGATTTAATTTACTTTTTTATTTATAATATATATAGATGTAAATTCTCTATATAAAGTATTCTATCTATCCCAGAGAAATGGATGTACTGGAGTATAGCTATATACATCTATTCATGAGCATAATATATTATGTGTGTGCAAAGAATTCCAATTGCAGATGTATGAGTCAACCCTGTAATACAACATCCTGTCACATCAGTAAGATGGAGCAGAACTCCATTTCAAAGAATGAAAAGAATGCTTCCAAGACACATAGGATTTGTGCTCATTTATTTTAGTAAACTGTTAGTCTGAAGTTAGCAGTCTAATTCCTCTAGAATTTTTCTAGGTTCAGGGCACGACCTCCATTTCGGAAATGGAAAGACCACCAGAAGCTTACATTGGATGAATTGCCGGTTAGAGTTCTGTATTCCTGGAATCACTTGCATAAGTAGACTGAGATAACTAGACTTCTTACTTAGGCATATCATTTCAAATTATCTGGAGTTCAGCTAACGGTGCACAGCCCCAATGTCATAGTCTGTGTAGCATTTTGTGTAAAAGGGTGTGCAGAGGAGGTCAGGATCTCCACTGGAATCAGCATTGCTGGGCTCCACAATGGGGTGATGTGCCATGGCACAACCCCCAGCATCAAGTGGAGCAACATTCCTTGCATTGGAGGCCTTGACTCAAACCAGGCTCCTGAATGAACTCTGAAGGCCTAGGGCTGCAGTGGTGCCTGGGGCAGTAGGAGATGGTCTTGTATGCAGGAGAAGTGTCTCGTGCAGGATATGCATCACCAAGTAACAGAGCTGAAGTTGAAAGTCAGACTCTGCAGGATGAAGGCAAGTGACACAAGTGGGAAACTTCTGCAGGGGGTGGAGGCCCCCATCTGTTGACATGATTGACTTGTCAGTCATGACTGACTCTGACATGTCAGAGGCTTGCTGCTTCCCAGGGCCTTGAATCTGGGATGTTGTGGAATGACTGCTACAGCTTCTCTGACTCTCAGACTACTATGCCTTACTGCTCTTCCATATTGGTACCAATGAAACTGCCATGGACCTAGAATACATCAAACATGTACAGAACACCGGGGATGGGAGTAAAGGGCATGTGGGCCCTTCTTGATTTTGATTTTCTGCTTGATCATGGCAATGATCAGGAAGGGTTTGAGGGAAAGTGGTGGATGCTGAGGGTCAGCAACTCTTTACACAGCTGCTGTTAGCAGTTTGGTTTTTTATTACAGAGAAATCTCTTTGAGGATCAAGGACTACTAGAGACAGTGTCCACCTCTCTAGGGGGGAGGAAGCATCTCTGCTAACTGGCAGGCCAAACTGGTGAGAAGAACTTTAAATAAGGAACAGTCAAGGAGTGAGAGGATGACCCGCAGTCAAGTGAGACAGGGCTGACTAGGTTGGCAAGCAAAGCGTGCTGTGTGATGTGAAGACAAAATAATCAATGTCTAACCAAATGATAAGGCTGAAGGGGCCCCAGGTCAAGTGTTTCAGGCTTTGACAGCAAAGAAAGGCAAGAGCATCCTGGGCTGCATTAGAAAGAGCATTGCTGCCATCGGAGGTGCATTATCTTCCTCATCTGCTTAACCTGGTGAGACATATTTGGAATCCTGGGTCCAAGCCTGGACTCTTAAGTGCAAGACAGGTATGGACTTCTAAAGTGAGTCCAGAAAAGAGCTACAAAGATGATTAGGGTCTGGAACCTCTGACAAATGATGGAAGGATGAGAGAGCTGGCGCTGTTCAAAGTGAAGAAGTCTCAGGGGTACGTTACCTATGGGTAAAACAGGAGCCAGATTCTTCTCAGTGGTGCCCAGTGACAGGAGAAGAACCAATGGAAACAAACTTAAATTAAACAAATTCCATTTAAACAGAAATAACGCTTTTTTCATTTTTCAGTTATGGTAAGAGTGTTTAAAAAAGCTAGTATGCCTAGAGAGGCTGTGAAGATTCTGTCCTCAGAGTGGTTCAAACCTGACTGGACATGGTCCTAAACAATATTTTCTAGCTGACTACTTTGCTTATAGAGGTTGGACTTCAGTGCCTGGATCTTCAGCAGTGCCTCCCAACCTCAAAAGTGATTTTGTGAGTGCCCCAAGTTTAACAGCATAGATCTGATCCTCTGAAAAAAAGATATTAAGAGTGAAAGGAGGTAAGAGATCACAGTATATACACCTTTTTACAAATTTACCAAGCCGTTGAATGGTCTTCTGTTTTCACAGACTTTAAAAATCCCCAGAAATGGATCTGACATATCTAAACCACAGATTTCTATCAGAAGCTTGCCTAGTTTCTCCCTATTTTATGGTGGTATTTATAATTCCCACAATTCTAAATCTCATAGCTACACTGCATCTCATAGAGGAGAGAGATACAAGTCCTGAAACACAGAGTCTTGGAACTCAAGTCCTGAACTGGGGATTCCTATGACTCCAATGAGGCCTCCTTTACAGGGGAGCACCTGCATTTTTTGTGCACCTGCTCCCCTCAGAGTATGGGAAACTGAAACATCCTTGATTTACTGTAGGCACTACTTACACACAGTCAAAACATCAGTGTATCATCAAGATTATTCTCATACTGAATCCAAAATACAGCACTGTCCCAGCTACCAGGAAAAAAAATTAACTCTATCCTAGCCAAAACCAAGACAGAAATCTGTTAAAGGTTCTCTAATAGATAGAAAACCTCATCAGCTTTAAATTACCATGCTTCATTCACATAGAGAATTTAATTTACTGGCACTGTTGCCAAAGCTACACTTCCAGCTTTCTCATCTTTGAATCACTTTGTTTAGATAACTGGAGCCCAGCCCTGGGGAGAGGTAAGGCTGCAGTTTGGGTGTGGAGCAGAGCATGCTGATGATCCACTCAGAAGTGGAGCAGGCACAACTTGCACCACAGGCTGAGCAGCAGCTTGAAGCCTAGCCTTGCTGCTAGAGAACATTAAAAATTCCTGTTCGGTGAGGTGTTGCTAAAGTGAAGCACCTGCCTGGCTAACAAATTACCTTGTGTATGAAAAACAGAACTATGCAATAATTAAAGTTATATTTTAAGAATTAGGAACTGGATGGTATTGTTTTTCAACTTAGTTGTCTATCTTATTTTCTCCATTAGCAAAATGCTATTAGGTAAGCTAGTTGATTAGTATTTATGAATAGAGAATTAGCTCACCAGTTGCTAGCAGGTTTAGCTTAAGTTTTCCTCAGCTTCTGGGTGAAGATTCAGCCCACTGTTTTGTCAGCAGATGTTAAACTTCATCTAAGTTGCTGTCAATCCACCTCACAGAGGTGAGTAAGATACCTGGATCTTCTGTAAATCATTAAGGTCCTTAGTTTATGTTAAAAATGCTGATGAATCCTGCTCCCTTTAGAGATTTTGGAACAATGGACAGACTTGGAAAGAAATCATGAAATCATAGAGTAGTTTGGGTTGGAAGAAACATTAAAAGTCATCTAGTTTCACCCTGCTGCCATGGGCAGGAATACCTTCCACTAGATCAGGTTGCTCAAAGCCCCCTTCAACCTGACCTTGAACATTTCCAGGGATGGGGCATCCAAAATTTTTCAGGGTAACCTATTCCAGTGTCTCACCACCCTCACAGTAAAGAATTTTTTCCTTACAGCTGATCTAAACCTGCCCTCTTTCAGTTTAACGCCATTATCCCTTATGCTATGCCTACACGTCCTTGTAAAAAGACCCTCTCCACCTTTCTTGTAGGCCCCCTTCAGGTACTGGAAGGCTGTTTCCCAGAACCTTCTCCAGCCTGAACAACCCCAGCTCTGTCTTCCTAGAAGAGATGCTACAACCCTCTGATAATAGGATCGAATCCTATGAACATGACCTTGTTACTTAATTTCTACAAAACTAAATGGGAAGTTGGAGGGTTTTTTTAAAATCTACCTGATATTTATTTGTGTTTTTAGGCATTTGAATTCCTAGCAAAATTTTTCTTACAGAATCTTAAAAAAAAAAAATCATCAAAAAGCTCCAAAGATGTGCTTTTCTTTTGAAATATAACCATCAAGGGTCTTTGAAATAAGGTAAGGAAATCACCCCAAGAACTGCAACAATATGTATACCCCTAAAAAGATGGAAACAGAAATGTATCCAATATTATGAAAAGTAAGAAAGATGGGAAAAAGAAGCCAGGGGTGAGAGGTGGGAGAAGAAGTGTTAATTGCAAACTTAGTATTTTTCTTTGAGAGGGTGTACCTGCGGTCTTGCCTGGATTACTGTAGAATTAAAAACTCAGAACAGGAAAAGTTTGGACACTTTAGTATGCAAATACTCTCTTGGGGCAATTGCACTTGCTTATGTTATATCTTTTCAATGCAATGGGTAACTGTTTTAATTTAGTTAACAGACTGATGCTTTCGTATACTGCTCCACTGGTTTGCACAGCTTTAATACCTTCCTAAAGTTTAAATTAGAATTTTGACTGCTGCTGAACTTCTAAAATTACTTTATCTGATATATAATTCCAGTATCTCAGTGCTAGTAAAATGCTAATTATTACTTAAGTCCAAATATAAGTTGAGTTTGTAAAATGCAATATAGTCAGATTTCCTAAGTATTTTTATAATGTCCTTTTGCAAATGTCATAAAATTTTAAGATACCAATAATTCTACTACTTGACAGCATTATGAATTATGAACAAGTCATATTCTCCTTCCAATCCCTTTTGAAGGATGTTTTTAATGCAAGTAATAAGCAAAAGTTTCAAGTCCTTAAAATACAGCTTCCTTGGTCAAACTTGCTTTAATAAAATCAAGACCAAGCCGCTGAGCTGCCACAGAGTCGTACATTGGACAAAAATGAGAAAAAATAAAATGATGGTCAGAGAGGAGATGAAAGTAAAAAGAGGAGATATTTTCAATTAATGAAAATTCCACATTGCTATAATTTACAAGAAAAAAGCAAGTAAGGGAATTAAAAAGGAGATGATCTGACTGAAATTCATAGTGGCTTTGTTTTCATCTTTTTATAAAATTCTGTGCCAAAAGATTTTAACAAACACCTGAACCATAACAGTGATGGTATCAATTCCTTCTGAAGTCTCTATTCACCTATCTATTTCAATTAGATCTGTTCTGGGCTGGATAGGAGTTCATGTTGGTGTATTTCTGTGTGGTCCCTTCCTCTTCTTTCAAAATGTAAACTAACATGCAAAGCACTGAACAAGCTTTATGCCTCACACAAAATGCTCAGGAGCAGTAGTGAAGAAGTTGGTATTTTATTTCTGGTCTTAGAACATTGTGAGAATCTTTTTCAGATTTCAAGCCAGTAATGGTTAGATTTGAAAATAAATTTGTATTCCTTTTATTTTTGTCTGAAAACCTAGTTGAGTTTAAACTGTGTATCTGACCACTCTTATTCAAGCATTCCTCGTCTTGTTCCACACTAAAAGAAAACATTGTCATTTCAAGCGTTTCTAAACCACCTGTCTGTCTCCTTCTAGGACTTAGCATATACTGTCAGATTCAGTGTAAAGCAATGCCTTTTCTTGGGATGAGACATTCAGCAATCTCAACTGCCTGAACACAAAAGCCTCTGGCCTTCCTTTCTCTCTCCAGTAATTCACCACCATTTTCCCCACCATCCCACCAACAACTTTTAAGTACTCCAGACTGCTCCTGTAACCCTGAGGTAACATGGCAGAAAACAAGGGTACAATTTAACAGAAGAAACATCTTATCACTTACCCATTTCACTTAATTAATGTCAATGTATCAGCAATATGCAAATGTCCATGGAGCTCTGTGTCTGGGTATGTAGTCAAGAAAAGTTACTGAAGCAAGAGATGAGTTGGCATTTTCCCAGTGAATAGTGCAGAAGGGGTTATCAACAATAAGCGTGCAACATAAATCTGTGTACTTTACATGTCAATATGTTATCAGCATGAAGTCCAAAATGGACGGTTTAGGACAAAACAAAGTTTCCAGGGTGTTACAGGCTGATCACAATCTATCACAACAATTAATGCAGTCAGATGCAAAGACAGCCTCAATTAGTCAACTTCCATGATAATTCCTGGAAGAGTTAAATTAAATCAGTCATAGAAATGTAGAATGGTTTGGATTGGAAGGAACCTCAAAGATCACCTGGTTCCAAACCCCCTGCTGTGTGCAAGGACATCTTCCACTAGGCCAGGTTGCTCAGTCCTCCTCCAACCTGGCCTTGAACACTTACAGGGATGGGGCATACACAACTTCTGAGGGCAGCCTGTTCCAGTGTCTCACCACCCTGGCAGCAGTATAGAACTTCTTGCTAACGTCTAATCTAAACCTATTCTCTTTCAGTTTGATACCATTCCCCCTTGTCCTGTCATGCTTTTGTAAATAGTCTCCCTCAATCTTTCTTGTAGGCTCCCTTCATGTACTGGAAGGCCACAATTAGGTCACCCTGAAGCCTTCTCTTTTCCAGGCTGAATGCATGGCAATACTCAGAATAGACTGGAACAGTGAAGAGTAAATTATCTTGACACCAGTAATGCGAAACTTAGAGGGAGATGAATTAGCACTAAATTAGTAATTAAAATATTTCTTTCCGCATTTAAAGTGTTATTAAAGTTGTTTGTTGTTTTGACATGAAATGAGGTTGTTGACATATCTCTTATGAAAAATTAGCCATAAATATTATAGCTTTCAGTTCAAGAGTGGCACGAATTTGATTGTTAACCTTCCTTTCACATATGCTCTTTAAAATGAGCATATCCATAAATGCTCTTTAATATCTTTATTTCCATTAAAATCTTTCAGGGTCACTAAGATTAAGCTTAGGTCAAGCAAGAGACTTGAGTGTTTGATTTGGTTATCATGAGAGCGTCTTAGTTTCTGACAAGTTGTAGTAGATCCAACACAATTTCATAATCTCTCATCCTGTGACAAGGTTAAATTGAATTATAATTTTATGACCTGATAGATACATTATAATATCAGTTTCTATTTTCATGCCTGGAAGAACAAACAAGTATTTTTCTACTTTGTTTTTGAATACCTAAGATGTTTATGAGCTGCAGCAGACTACGTATGCCCCAGCTAATATTGTTTTAATATCATAAAGCTGCCCTGGAGTGAAAATATCAATTTCTGTGGCAGATTACTGGAAAATTCTAGTCAAAACCAATTATCTATGGTTATTTTCAGGCTTGTAGATCATTCATTATTAATGGATGAGTTAATTAAATTAATTTCAGTGAAAATGTTGAGACAGAGCAATTCCTGTTGAGGTAATATGCCAAGATATACCAGGAGATGTCTGTTTCTTCATTAATTTTGTCTTGATTGAGGTTAGGTGAATCCCTCTGAGAGGCTCTTAGCAAGCCTTAGTCCTTTAGGTGAGAATCAATTTCTACTAAAGGCAGTCTTGTGTATAGCAGTGCTATGTTTTTCTCTTAGCTCAAACAAGAAGTTGAGAGTTACATTAAGATTTTCTATATTATAACTGCTTTTAATTTGTTAAGCATGAAGCTGCCTTCTTGTGCAAAATGTGTCAGGAGCTGCTGCCTTTGTGTTTTCTGGTGAGCAGAATAGATTTTGTGACCTTGAATAAAGTTTGACCACTGGGCGCATAGTTTAGGTTTTCAGTAGCTTCTATTTCAAGAACAGATGAGTGGAGACAATTATTAACAGGAGACCAATTCCCTTGAGCTCCAGCTGCTCCAGGCCATCAGGAATGTCTGAGCAGTGCAGTGCTCATGATACCTACTAGAGAGCTTTCAGCATTTAAATTTCTTGGCTTGCCTCTTGTACAGCTAGGAAACATGACCTAATTAGTTTTTTCATCTTTTTCTCTGTTCATGAGGAAAGACATACTGACAGCAATTTAATTAGATGTTGATATAACTTTTGGTAGTGACAAGAACTGGAGATGTTCATAATGGCAGAGATTCCCTGCCCTCCTCGGTGGGCTCAGCCTGTGTATGGATTGGGATTGTATTACGTGGGGTTATGGGGAGGGAGGGGTGCTATTTTTTGATGTTGTTTGTTTGGGTCTTTGTTTCATGGTCTTTAGTTGTTTGTTTTGGGGGTGTTTTGTTGTTGTTGTAGTTGTTCTGGTTTTGTGGGTTTTGTTCTTTTTTTGTGTGTGTTTTGGGTTCTTTTTTTTAAGTGAGTAAGGCATGCTGGAAGTTCAATTATGTACCAGACAGAACCTAAGACTATGTAGTCTTGTTCTATTGTCCTGACAGTCAATTCAAGGAGCTTTAACTCTTGCTTGTCTATAGAGGGGATGAAGGAAGTTCCTTTTTTTTTTGGTCTTTCTCCAGTATACAGTCTGCTGGAGAAATATGGCCAAATAGGCCATACACTAAGATTAGTTTCAGTAACATAATTCCTTTGTGTCACAGAATACAGCATAGTTGAGGTTAGAAGGGACCACATCCAGATGACTTTTCAATACCTCCAGGAAGGGACACTCCACAACCTCTCTGGGCAGCCTCTACAGTATTCGGTCACACTCCCAGTAAAAAACTGTTTTCTGATGTTCAGATGGAACCTTCTCTGTTCCAGTTTGTACCCATTGCCTCTGGTCTGTCACTTGTCACAGCTAAGAAGAGTCTGTCTCTGTCCTCTTTGCATCCTTCCATCAGGTATTTGTGCATACTGGTGATATCCCCTCTGAGCCTTCTCTTTTCCAGGCTGACCAGCCCCAGCTCTCTCAGCCTTTCCTCATCGGTGAGATGCTCCAATCCCTTCATCATCTTCATGGCTTGTCACTTTACACTTTCTGGTATGCCCATGTCTCTCTCCTACTGGAAAGTCCACACCTGGACACAGGATTCCAGGTGTGGCCTCACCAGAGTTGGAAATGAAAATTACTTTTGCTTAAACAACAGCAACATGTAAATAACAGTGATTTAATTTTCATGTGGCCATCCACTAAAATCCTGCCAAGGCAGCAGAGGGATCAGCGGCTTCCTGTGGCCCTGAGTGAGTGCCAAGGATTCCACCACAGGAGTCAGGGCAAATCCTGCAGCCAGACCCTAGCCCACTGCCCCAGACAGGAGCAGGGCAGCCGAGGGTACAGGAGCAGCCCCAAGCCCTGGCATCTGACAACTCACTGGAGATGAAAATGGCTTGAGGCCGGGCCAGGACGTGGACTCACAGATGAACCCAGCTGAGCAGGACCCATGGCCAGGTAGGGCAGGACTGTGGGAAGCTGGAAGTGGGCCCTGCTGTGGCATCACTTGGGCAGAGTCTAATGGCCCATGGGGCTGAAATGGGGTCCTGGGCCATGGGAAGAGTAGGAGGAGCCTTCAGGTACTGGGCAAAGATGGTGAGGTCTAACAGTGCTCTCAGGGACATAAAAATCCTTAGCATTCCTTGTGTCTTTATACAGAGTTTGGGTCTATACGGGATTTTGAGATTGACTCTTCTATCTAAAACAATTATTGTGTTGACCGAAAGTGTTATGTTCCACAGCTCTGTGTTTATTATGTAATTTTTTTTTTTTTGTTAAAAAAAGAATAGCTGACAGTAATGTCTACAGTCACCCAAAGCAGCACTGTAATCTTACTTTTCTTGTGTGTTCTTGACATATTTAACTGTTTGGTATGGGACTGTTTGGCTAAGATGGCGACTTTCGATTTCTCATAAAGAGAAAAGTGAAAGGTAGGAGAGGCTCTGCCCAGAAATTAATCTTGCACATAAATTGCAAGACTTTACATCCAGAAACAAAGACATAAAGTATGTTCATCTTGGTGTCAACTTGGAGTTTTTTCCTTTTTCTCTCTTTTACAAATGAAAACAGAATAAAATTATTTAATATGTAAGCATATGAAAACCTGCTGCACACAAGCAGTTAAAGCTGACAATCAAATATTGGGAGGTTTCAATCTGTGTTGGCCAGAAACTTGGACTGAAGATGACAGAAGTGAAGGAGACAAGGTGTTATAGGTATTAGGGCAGAGGCAGAATTTTTTTCTCCCCCAGTGTCCTCAAAAAACACTGTAAGGAGAAGAAGAAGAAACAGAGTAACTAGAGCCAAGAGAGGAGAGGCCCTTTAAGCAACAGAAGAGACTCTGGAGCCAGGAAGTGAGATATTTCAGGAAAATGAATCTGACACAGAGGTCCGCACTGATGGGAGATATACTAGGACTTTGTGAAGGCAAGAAGTAATTTCAAAATGGGCAATAAATTGCTGCTGTTCCTAAAAAATCATTCACTCTACTTCCATCATCGTCTGCTAGTCTTCACACACTCTTCCTGCTCTCAGTCCATTACCTTGCCAAAACCATGTTCCATTTTAAACCAGCACAAAACACAGTGGGGGTGAAAATGAGAGCCAGGGAAAAGGAAGGAGGTGTTAAGATTGCAGCTTTTGATGCTGCATGGCTTCCGTCTCCTTATTGCGGTCCTGTAAGTGCAGCCTGGGAGGAGCTGGGAGAAGAGAGTAAGTGGAGTAATAATGGGTATGAGATGCTGGAATTGGAAAAATGAGATGCAAAATGAGAGGTAACAGCTAGAGTGAAAGACAGGCTGGAGCAAAGGGGTACTGAAGAAGGCATAAGAAGTGCTTAGTCCAGTGCCCCAGCAGTTCCTTGATGTCAGAAATAGTTTAATAGTTAATGGAAAACATTCCCAGTTTTCATGTGCTGTGTAGTTCTGTTAAACGGTCAGAATCTTTGTTTATCATCTACTCTGTTTTTTCAGAGGATTAAGTTCTGAGTATCTAAAATTTCCCAGCTTCCTGATGATCAATTCTTCCTGAGAGTCAGTATAACTGGAAAAATTTGTCAGAAACACTTATGCCAAGAATTTTAAAAATAAATATCTTATTAAAAAATTCTTCAAAGGTATCAAAATTAGGAAGTAATTTTTCAAGATTAATAATCTGATTAAAATCTGCACGTGAAGCACACACATAATGTCAAATTAAGAGCTTCTGTTATTCCTGACTGACTGCAGGATAAAAACCACATGTAGACATACTCTGTTTTCTCCTTTCTCAGGTTTTATTCTTGCATTAATACATATTGTTCTGACTCAGCTTCAGTAATGAGGTATTAATTTCCTCATGCAGTTCTGTGATGTATTCAACAGTTGACTATCAAGTGTTTTGGATGGATTAATTTGGTTTTGCTTCACAGAGGGTAAGAAACAGATTAAATTCAGAAGCTGATTTGGGAGTCTCCATTGTATACACACAAAGATGATGAATTACAGGATTATCGGTGACAATCTTGCTCTGGCTCTTGCTACCTCTTCCATTGTTTGGAAAATGACCTTCTGTAAATGTACCTATTTTGCACAAGATCTCCTTGGGCCTTTTATACTTTTTCTATGTCATTGTCTTCTAAAAACATAGGAGAAATATAAAATAATTTTCCACTCCTACAGAAGTCTAGCCAGCATTTGTGGGAGCTATTTATCTGTTTAAAAGCATACTACAGCAGAAGTGGTCACTGAATTAGGTGAATTCTTTTAATTGTATTGAGGAATTTCAGTGCAGTTTCAAATGGTGTGATGTAGCTCTGTGATCACTTTGAATTACATCTAGATGAGCTCTTTGCACATAACTGAAATCAGGAAGTAGCACATAATGCCATAGTAATAATTCACTGAAAACTTGGACTTCACATCTGCTTTCGAATATTGTCACCACATACTCAATTACTATCGAAAGGTTATAAACATGGAAGCTAACCATGAAATGAAAGGCATATGAATGTGTCAGGCTTTGAGATCTTCATTCTGAAAACATGTGCTGCTGCTTTAAATTGCAGTCAAAATCTCTGCAATTAAGGTATGACATGCCCTTCTGGTAATGAAGTTTTCCAAATTATATTAGAAGCATATGATCCTGTTACAGAATCACATGAGCCCACAGCTTAGGTCCTGAAGTATCATGTTTGAATTACAGGCTGTTAATTTAACTTTAATTAGAAAATCACCTTAATGTTCGTGTCCAGTTTTAATGACAAGAAGCCTTCAAAGCTTACATTCACTTGGTTTTACTTATTCAGTAGTCAGATGCATTTAGATTTAAAGCTTATAAATCCATTATCACTTAAGGACAGCAATATTAATCAGTTAAAAATCTGCTGTATATATTAAAAGCTTTTGCTCATTCAGATTGTAAAGTGTTTTCATTAAAATCTATTTTAAACTGATTAATAGGAATTTATGTATAAATTTACTTATGTGAATGTAGATAACATTTAATGAAAGCAAAGCTCCACAACATTTGATTTAGATAAGGAGTCAGCTTCTTGTAAAACCCAAGCTACTTAACACAATAATCACATTATCATTTACTACACTTTTGCATAGTTAAGGAAGAAAATCAAGAAGTGATTAATTTATGTCCTTAACTTTAATTTCTTTGTAAAGTAAATATTTTCACATTAAAAAAACCCCCAAAAAAACCAACCAAAAAACCTCTACTTTATTAGTCAAAATATCTCAAATAAATCCACATCCTACCGAAACTATGCTTGTGGTAGCTGAAGGTATGACTTGATTGTATCCTCCTACCCACATGAACCTCACTTTTCAGAGGCAACTTATGTAAAGAGTAAAGCTTAATACAAATTCTTCCTTAGAGACTTCACAGAATGGTTGCTAAATTGGGAAGGCACCTTCAGAGAAAATCCAGTCCAAACTTCCTTTTCAAGTAGGGCCAAATAGGGAGCAGATTGCTTAGGACTGTGCTCTACAACTTTTCTAGCATTTCCCTGATACAGCCTCCAAACCTCTCTGGTCAACCTGGTTTTGACCACTTTCATGGTAAGAATGATTACTTGTGTTTAGAGAGTTTTCTGTATTCCTGTATGTGCCCATTGCCCCTTGGTCTTTCACTAGACATCACTGAGAAGAGTCTGTCTTTGTTTTGTTTTGTTTTCTTCCCCCTCATCTGATATAAATGAATTGGTAAGATGGCCTCAAACCTTTTCTTCTTGACATTAAACAGTCCCAGCTCTTTTTAGCATTTCGTCATGTATCAGATGCTCAGATCATTTTAACATCTTCATGGTTCTTCACTGGATCTGCTTTGGTATGTCAACACCCAAAAGATGCATCTGGAGGGCTCCTCTATGCCTTCTGCCAAAATCAATCAATCAATATTGTACAGGCATTTTGTGCTTCTTCTAAATTTTCAACCATTTAACTCTGAAGTGGTTTATTATTATTATTGAATTATTTAAAGTTAGGTTTTTTTGTATGTGATGCTTTCAGAAGGCACAAGTTACCAAAACTGATTTTAAATCTTCATAAACAACTTTCTTTTGGTATTGTTATTGTTTAAAAGATTATTAGTGGTTTAAAACACTAGCCCAAAATCAATCTATATCAGTGAAGCATTTAGTTTATATAGTATAATTTATAACTGCTATGATCAATTCATAACTTTGTAGGTACTGGCTTGACCTGGAAAACATGCAAGTCTCACCACTTTTAAATCACCTGTCTTCTACTAGATACAGTGAAGGAGTGAAACAGACTGACGTAGTGGGAAATAACAAATGTGTTAAAATCTGTGATAACAACAATTCTACACTGTCAAAGACATGTAATTGATGTTTGATGCTTCTGGTTTTCTCTAAATGTGCTTGCTATGTCCAGTGTTACTTTTACTTAAATTATTCAGTAGTTGAAGGTATACCTCTAGTGAATTAAATTTCAAATCCCCAAATATTAATTTATGACAAGGATCACCAACTTTACCTCAATTTAATTTCAAATCCCAAAGTATGCATTGAAATTCCAATGAATATTTCTAATGCTAATTACTCAATTTCTATATTTATAAGGGAACTGGCACCTCATAAATATCACATTGTGCTATTATCTCCATATGTTCCTGTTCCCTCTAAATATAGCAAATCAGCAATTAACACTAGAAATATTCATTAAAGTTTGAAGGTAGATAAATAACAAGTAGGATTGCCATTTATTTATTATAATTTACAAAGCAAAGAACATCTAAATGCTTCTTATTTGATTAATGTGCCACATACCACCAGTTACACTAAATGCTTCAACTGGACTAGCACTAGATAAAATTTGTACTGGCTCATAAGACAATATGCTTAATGGCTTGTCTGTTTTTCCATAGCACAATACCTTGTTAAGTTTTGATTAGCCTTACCTCTAACATTAGGATTGCAAAAGAATCTTAGAGGTAGTCTTTTTTTTATCCCCATGTCTAGGACTGTTTTTTGTTTCGTTTTGTTTTGTTTTCAAATAAGAAACAAAACCACGAAATACACTAGGGCTATCCTCAATGTGAGGAATGTTTCTTTTTTTGAGAAGTTTTTTGTCAAATCATGAAATCTGTGAGCCACCTGCACTGAGAGCTTAGTGAGACTGAAAGGTGCAAACTGAGGAAAATGGCTTCATTATTCAACACAATCTCTCCAAAACACATTCTTCTGATAATCTAGGTACCATGAATACTCTAGATCATTTCCCTTTGCACATGCTAACTGTTGCTCATTTGGTGCTGCATTGCTTGCCATGTACAGCAGATGATAGGAAAAGTTTTCAAAGCCTGTCCAGATAGCAGTCTTAAGTATAAAGACAATGGGGTATTCATGTCTCCCTTTGCACGAAAACTCAGGGCAGGTGAAAAGTCAAAACAGCATGTGTAAAAAACCTTATAAACAAGGGAATCTTAAAGCTATTAAGCCACCTTTCCTACTCTGCATTCTTTTCTTGCCTGTGCTTTGATTATGATTTGGATGTCTTTCCACATAGCCTCAACTATTAGTGATATATTAGAAATATGAAATTACTCTTCCCTAAGAAATCCTTTAAACATAAACTCAGCAGAAATATTAAAAAGAAATACTGATTTTATAGGTTGAGGAAATAAATTGTTTTTATTGACAGTAAGGATAAAGAAACATTTAGAAAATCCATTGTAATCTCAGAATGGTTTTTATACTCACCTTAGGTTTGTTTTCTCTTTTACCAGTGTTAAGGCTTAATGTGCAGATACTCACATGTTTCAGAGGAAATCATTCCAATTTAGATTAGTTTCACATCTCTATAAACAACCATCTCTAAGAGGTATATAGCTTTTTTACTAGACCTGACTTCTTTCTCTCTGTGTGTGTGTCTGTGTGTGTTGTAAGAGACTTAAAAATCACAATTGCCTCAAACAGTGTTAAGATCACCGAAAGACTTTGCCCCCTATGCTAAACTGCAAAGAAGCAACTGCAACCATCGTCTGCAACCACCTCCCCTCCGCTCAGAATGTGCCTCTGCAAATACCTGGACTGCGAGTCAAGCCACCTGGGAGGAACTTGAGACAAGATAAAGGTGGTACTATTGCCCAGTTACCTCAGGTCTAAGGAGGGGTTAACAAGGCTGGGGGAGAAGGATGTGCCCACAAGGAAAGGCAACTCTGCAGCTGTGCTGAAAATCAGCTCTGGCCGGGTCCAGCGGGAGGAGGCCACAGCCCACAGCCCATTCCTGAGGCCCTTCCACCAGAGGACTGCATGGGATCCACAGTGTTGCAAAAGACAGTGAAAAACTCCCTCCATCCCCAGGGGAGGTGCTTGGACATTCCCAGTACACCTGAAGGTATGACTGTCACTTATTACACAGGTAGGAAGGGAAGATTTGCCAATAGCAAAGAACACACACCTGGCACCAGAAGATCAGAACAGAGATCAGGATGGTTTGACTAGGCCACAGCAGCAGCTCAAGTTTAATTTTTGTATGTTGCTTAAGAATAATACCAGCTTTGCTATAGATATCTTTCTTAAATTTATCTTCATTTTATGTGCAATTTACTTTTAGTTTCTGGAGTGATACCTTATGGCACGTATCTGATAAAGCGTGATACTTGCATAAAGCAAACATTTCCATACAATGATTTTATTTCTATGACTTATCAATCTTGTACAAGCATGCTTTATATTCGCAACAGATATTCTCACCTCAGCTACTGAGACTGTGTGATGAGCTTAGCATTTCAAAGTAGGATAAGCAGAAAAACTTACAAAATGGAGGAAGTTCAAGCACTTAGTACCAGACTGTGAAGCTAATCATATTTAAAGCAGGTGGTGGCAACAGTTTTTCTGGCTGAATTGAGAGTCGAGTCTACTGCAAAGGAATGATGGATATGCGTACAGAAGCTTTGGGGTACATAATGATGCATGGACTCGTAAGGTACTGCAACAACTTTCCTTAAAAATAATTATAAACCTTGGTAGAATTTAACATTACAGCTTTAAAATGAGTAAATGCTGGGAAGCACTGTATGAATTTCACCTTTACATGTACTTCATGTGGTTGGATTTAGAGAGAGTATTTTATTGTGCATCAGATAAGACCGCCCCTTGACTTTGCTTTATATTTATTGTCTTTTTTAATGCACTGCTGAAGGTGAATAGATGTCAAGAATGATACATTAGCTGATGTCTAAATGTATTCATATCGAGACATTGAAGGACAGCTCTTTAAATGCAGCTGGACAGCAGGAAAATAAATGACAGAGTTCTCAGAGTGTCACTTAGAATTTCATGGTTGTCAGTCACCAGAATAAATTCCAGTATGCCTATAATGACGACTCTAATTTTATATATATATATATATATTTATATATCTATACATAAAACAGGAAAACTGGTTTTCTATTTTGGCTCTTAAAATAAAACAAAAATAAAAAATCTTTCAGAACCAGTTCTCCTTATAACATTTATACATATAGGAGTAATCTGCACAACGCTCCTATATGAGGGCTTTAAGTATGAATGCTCATGTTTAAAATACTGCTTCAAATCCATTACATAGTTTAATTATTATTAATTGGTGTATTCTCTCATAATACATGATGAATTAGACTTGTTTAGTCATGATTCTGTAAGAAGATTAAATTAAATCTTTTAATTTTCAAGCACTTATATGATTACTGGCAGCTACCAGACATTACTTTTACTCTAGGTGCAATATTAATTACATTAGATCTCATAGACGGTTGTGGTCCTACAGACTGGGTGGGCTGAAGTTCCTGAGACAAAGTCGGAGGATTCAGCAACAATTAAGCTAAAGGTCTCCAGCGGCCCCACGCCAGACATGGCCAGTTCCAGCCCCAGCGCAGGGCACGGCTGAGCCCCTCAGCCACGGGCGGGCGGGCGAGAGCCCCGGGGAAAGCCTGGGCAAGGGAGGGCAAAACGCTGCCCGGCAGCCAGGGCTGAGCGAGGGGAACCGTGCGGGAAACAGCCCTGCGAGCCCCGAGGGGACAGCGGGAGCAGCGACGGAGGCGGGAGAGACCCGGCAGAGAGGCTCCTACAACCCCGGGAAAGACCCTGGTAGGGCAGATGGACACGCCCTGAAGGAACTATGGCTACCGAAAAGCCCGTGCAGATGCACGTTTACCTTGAAGGACTGCAGTCGGTGTGAAGGGCCCAGGCTGGAGCAGCGAGAAGTGCGAGCAGGAGGGAGAGAGAGAGAGAGAAGAGCGTCTATGGACTAGCAGTCCCGATTCCCCATTCCCCTGCACAGCTGGGGCAGAGGAGGTAGAGGAGTTAGGAATGAGGGAGTGAAGATGAGCCCGGGGAAGAAGAAGAATATGTTTTAATTGTTTTTTTCACAATATCCATCTCTAATTCAATTGGTAATAAAGTAATATTTCCCCAACTCATTTTGCCCAAGACTGTAACAGATAAGTAATATCCCTCTGTTTATCTTTACTGTTGATGAACTTTTCCATCCTGATTAACTCTCTGATCATACAAACTAAACCGTTTTCAGAGCTGGGGTGCTTGAACATTTTCTCCAATGCAAAAGCTTGACTTTACTGCCTATTTCAGAGCTGTGAGAACCTGCTTATTCTGCTTCCAGTGCTTTACTGTGTGATAATACGCACAGGGGTGCTGTTGGTGAAGTGGGATATGATGAAGTAGCAACCTATTTATCTGCTCTTGTGACCACTGGTCAAACTACTGTTGCCATGTTAGGATGTCCAGGTATTTCTTGTGCCACTGTTTTTCTATGCATGTTAATTTTAATAGGTGTTGACAGCCTTGTGGTGGTCTGAAATTTTTAAGGCTTTGAGAAGTTACATTCCACTTTCTCTAGTCCTTGGGTTGGGAGGTAATTTGAGGCCTATCCCTGACTGGCAGTTACCGTAAATGAGGAGGTGCTGTATCATTCTGCGGCATAGTGTTTTTTTAGAAAGGCTTTATGTGCAAATGTGAAGGAAGAGAAAAATGTGGGAGGGAATGGTAAAAAATATATCAGAAGGCCAGTAGAGTTTCAGGAGAACATCTGTACTCATTTCAGCTGTCAGAAGGGGGTGATGTGCAGAGACACAGTCTCGTCAAGTCCCGAGATCTTAAGCTGTCAGGTTAGTAGGATGCCCTGTAATCTTACACTACTGGAGGAAAAATCAAATGTACTGTGCTACATCCCTTAACACACAAAACAGCCTCTTTCTACCAACAGTTTATGACTTAGCTACCTTGGGTTTTTTCAGTGCTCTTGATGGTTATGACTGTGTAAACACACACAATCGAGTTAATGTTCCTAGAGGTCAATGTTGATAAAGATACTTAGGCTTATACAAAAAATGTCTAATAATTCTATTTTGAATTCTACAGCTTCTTTCTAGCACAACACATTTATAACAGGAAGTTCTTTAGCAATGTTAATGTAGAACTCTTGAAAAAATATTTTAACCCTTAATTAGAGCTTTGAAAAATTACAGCTTTAAGTGAAATATGCTTAGCTTTCATCTTTCTGCAGAAATGTTCAGCTCTGAAGTAATTCAGTTGATTTTCAGTGCACATTTTAATAGCAAACCTATTATCATGTCAATCGGGACTTTCATGTTTTCTTTTAAGCAAAGAAAACACTCGAAATTAGTTCTACTTAAAATATTGGCAATAAAAGGTGTGTTAAAAACTTGAAAAACTGCAGTTAGTACTGAAAGGTTTATCTTAAAATTTTCCAAAGTTATTATTCAGAAAAACAAAACTACTTCATCTGAGCACTTCTGAGGTTGTATGGAATAAAATGTTGAATGATTTGCTCCCTGTAAAATTAAAAGACGTAACAAAACACTGGTATTTTTAACTTCATTTTCATTAGAGGCAGCACTAATGTGCAATTGTGTTGGGTTTTTATATTATCCTGTCAAAGTAAGTGCAAAGTAGCATTGCTGATTTTATCGGATAGTCTGATAAAATGCATAAAACTGTACTACTATACTAGAGTAGTATCTTTCTTTCAGGATTATCTCCCTATTTTGTTCAACTAACTTTGTGTGGTACCCACAGGGTAATTTCATTTCTCCTTTTCTGATCTATGGGAAGGCACAGAGGTGTGTGCCTTAGCACAATTCATCAGAGAATCATGTCCTAACCCTGTGCTGAACTCTAGTTTGAATGACAGTGGACAGTCTAACCTGTATCTAAACAAGTGTTTTGGCAGATATTAAGACCATAGATTTGCTAATTTTTCAAGCATATGCTTGCATTCTGTGTTGCTTTGAGTTCCAGCAACTGGAATATTCTCAAAACTGAAGAGTAACAAGCCCTTTAATACTCTCTCCTTAAGGAAGCAGTTTGTTGCCAAGAAATTTGATTTCATTTTTAAGTACTGTATTAACCATGTGCTTTTGAAACACTGCTTTTAGATTCAAGTGAGGAAAAAGATATATGTTAAAAGGTGATGGGCATCTTGGGTGTACTTTAAATCTTAATTTTCATCATCTGTTTCTCATGGGCTCCCCATGACTCTGGCAAACATTCTGGTTTGCTTTTTGCTTTTGTTTGCTACAGTGAACTTTTAGGAAAATATGTGGCTGACTGAAGAATGCAATCTGATAGATGCCAGTTCATGGCAGGTACAAAACATTTTACAAAATTTCAGATATTTTGATCCGATCCTGTTTTCTAAAGGAAAAATTTTAGTGGAAGCAAAATGTGTTCCATCTGGCTCAAAGAAAAAATATAATCAGCAGTAAGGCTTAATATAACACAATTCTGCTTACACAGATGATCATTCTACCATTTTTATCACTGACACTGGTCAGTGGTAGAAGCCAAAACCATAGGAGACAGGGCAATTGAATAGTAATAGTTTCCCAGGTCCCAGTTGTGCAGATGCAAGCACTTTCCGACTTAAGAACTTCCTGAGGTCATATCCCTGTTGCTGTTTTAATATCATTATAAATTTTTTTCCTCACTGAATGTATCTAATTGTTTGGGTTGAAACTCCCAATGGTTTCAAAAGGTTATGGCTCAAAGGCATGGTCAGAGAATTTACATAATAACTACACACACTTGCTTTGTCTAAGTATGTCCTGGATTATTAGCAACAAAGATAGATTTAAAACAAAACAAAAAAGTTGTCTACTTTTGACAAAACAAAACACTCTTATTTGCTCAAAACTATAATCTAGAGCTAAGAATCAAATAGCTGATGCATAATATGTTATAATTTGAATTTCTTTTACCTGACAAGACTTTTTTGGGGAGGAGAACCTTAGTTGTTCTCCCTATATAGTCTCAGTGGAATCCAGAGCAAAATGGAAATGGGGACATTTAGCTGAAAGATTTTTGCATACAAAATAAATGGCAAAGTTTTAAGGGCACAGGCATTTGAATACTATAATCAAAATGTCATTTAATGCAAATTCCAAAAGTAATATCAACACAGAATTATAAACTTGACAGTGAAGTGCCTTTCATGAATAAATAGTTAAAGAAAGGTTAGGATATTGCTGTCTATATCATGCTTCCGTTTGCTCTTCAGAATTCCTGCTATTCCAATTTGGTATAAAGTAGGCAGTGTTGTAAACCACTTTTTTTAGCTACAGGCTCCAGCTTTCAGTTTTCTGCAGATATTCAAATATGTCATTGTCCTCTTAAAATGGAGAAATAGCTGTCCATGTAAAAATATACACTCAAGAAATTACACTTAGCCATTAAAAGAATATTCAGTCAAATAATTTTAAGTGGGAAGTGAAAGGGATTTTCTTTTTAAGCTTGATGAAGTGTGTATTTTAATACTGGAAAAGTAAAGTAGACCTGTCTTAATTTCCTGACAATATATTCACTAAGAAAGGGCAACAGTAACTTTCATCTGTGTTGAATTTTACTCATTGGATAAAAGATAAAAATAAATGAATCATAGAACCATAGAATAGTCTAAGTTGAAAAAGACCATCAAGATCATCGAATTCAACCATTAACCTAACACTGCCAAGTCCTAACATTGCTAAAAACCGTGTCCCCAAGTGCCACATTGACACATATTTTAAATGTCTTCAGGGATGTGACTCCACCACTTTCCTGGGCAATGTGTTCCAGTGCTTGGCAATCATTTTAGTAAGAAAATTTTTCTTTGTATCCAGTCTCTACCCTCCCTGGCACAACATGAGGCCATTTTCTCTTGTCTGCCAGTTGTTCCTTGGAAGAAGAGATTGATAACCATGTTGTTACAATCTCCTTTCAGGTGGTTGTAGAGAGCGATATGGTCTCCCCTCAGCCTCCTGTTCTCCAGGCTAAACAACCCCAGCTCTTCCAGATGCTTCTCATCAGACTTGTGCTCCAGACCCTTCACCAGCTCTGTTGCCCTTCTCTGGACACACACACCAGCACCTCAATGTCCTTCTTGCAGAGAGGAGCCCAGAACTGAACACAGGGTTCGAGTTGTGACCTCACCCGTGCCAAGTACAGGGGACAATCACTGCCCTGGTCCTGCTGGCCACACTATTGCTGGTTCAAACCTGGATGCACTTGGCTTTCTTGGCCACCTGGGCACACACACTGGATCATGTTTAGCCGGCTGTTGATCAACAGTCCTTCTTTGCTGGGCAGCTTTCCAGTCACTCTTCTCCCAGCCTGTAGCGCTGCATGGGGTTGTTGTGACCCAAGTGCAGGGCCTGGCACTTGGCCTTGTTGAACCTCACACAACTGGCCTTGGCCCATTGATCAATCTCTCCAGAGCTCCAGCACCCTTGCTGTGTGCCCTTTCTGTGTGCCCTTCCACATGAACTACCTTGCCACGCCCTTTCTGACTTGCCACACCCTGGTTGCTAGCACTTTCCAGGATCTTCTTTTATGTGCAGGTGCTGGCCGTGAGTTGACAGAATGAAAAAATATGAACTGCATTTTTTTTTCAAAATAATTGACACATTTCTGTAGATCACACTCAGAAATTCCTAGACCTTTTCTCTTTACAAAATCAAAACTGTGAGAAATATTTGTTCCAAAAATGATTTTGATAAATTTCAAGTTGGATTAAAAAAACCTACAAACATACATAAAAATGTTGTACAGTCTTCTATTTGGTGCTGTTTCAAAGGGGTTTCAAGCTTCATGAGGTGATTGAAGCATTTTGAATAAGCCTGAATAGCTTAAAAATAATTAAATTTTAATCTTTACATACATCTACAGCTTTTCATTATCTTAAAAAAGCAAATAAAAATCCTGAAAAGTGAGATTTTTGTTGTCCATCCTTGTGTAAGTGTAGCCTGTTCATGGCTCCTCTGCTTAAATATTACAAACCATGCTTCTGTTTGAAGATGAATGTGGTATCTGTAGTTACTGAATGGCATTACATTAATCAGAAGATAGAAAGCAGCGTTTTTCCACCAATGGCATATATTACTCTGGAGACAAGATACAGGAAATGTGTTTTGACAGTGATGAGACTATGGAATTCACCTTTATCATAACACATTCAGCTTGGACGCTCAGTTCTCATCTTGCCATATTCTTATCTTGTTTTGCTTTTGTTGGAACACTTTCAACTCCTCCAGCATGCAGGTGAACGTGGTTTTACTTTCATGCAGCTAGACAGAGCACAGAGGTGTCATGCAAACAGGAAAATGCAGTTTAGATATTCACAGAGCATGTGTGATAAATGAATAAGAGGATCTTGAAGTTCTTCATACATGTTTTACGAACTGATGCTCATTAATACTTGGTCTAACATGAAAACGTTGATCTTTCCTCATGCTGTAGAAATACCTCCATATAATAATGCCCTGTTAAAGATTTGTCATGAGATTTATTATTTTTTCTTCTCTAGTTGCACAGTTCAGCTTCTTTAAAAAGTAGTAGTTGCCCATGTAGCTTATATCAATATCTTCAGTCTTTTAAAAACTAAGTATAATTGGTGTTAGATAAACTGATAATTCTTACAAAGATTGTCTTTCATACCGATTATTTAAGATAAACAAATTTCAACATTAAGTCACCATGGAATCACAGTTGCAGAGTCTTAGAATTGTACAATAACTTAGGTTGGAAAGACCACTAGGATTACTGAGTGTAACCATTAACCTAACACTGTCATGTCCATCACTAAACCATGTCCCTAAGTGTCACATCTACACACCTCTAAAATGCTTCCAGCGATGGTGACTCAGACACTTCCCTGAATAACTTCTTCCAATGCTTGACAGTCCTTAACGTGTGGAATTTAGTTCTAACAGCCAATCTAAACCTCCCTTTGATGCAACTTTAGGTCATTTCCTTTTGTCCTATTACTTGTTCCTTGGGAGAAGAGACGGATCCCCACCTTCCTACAGCCTCCTTTCAGGTAGTTGTAGAGAGTGATACAGTCTCTCCTCATCCTCCTTTTCGCCAGGTTAAATACTTCCAGTTTCCTCAGCCACTCCTCATCAGACTCATGCTCCAGACCCTTCACCAAGTTTTTTGTCCTCCTCTGGACATGCTCCAGTAACTCAGAGTCTTTCTTGTAGTTTAGGGGCCCAAACCTGGACACAGCACTCGAGCTGAGGCCTCACCAGTGCTGCGTACAGAAGGACAATAACTTCCCCAGTCCTGCTGGTTGCTTTATTTTTGATACAAACCAGGATGCCATTAGTCTTCTTGAGTCCCCCAGTCACATGCTGGCTCATATTCAGCCTTCTGTCAACCAGCAAGCCCAAGTCCTTCTCCACTGGGCAGCTTTCCAGCCACTCTTCCCCAAGCCTGCAGTATTGCATGGAGTTGTTGTGGCCCAAATGCAGGACACGGCGCTTTGCCTCATTCAACCTCACACAATTGGCCTCAGCCCATCACTCCATCCTGACATCTCTAGAGTTTTCCTACCCTCCAGCAGATCAACACTCCCACCCAACCTAGCATCAAACTGACTGAGGGTGCACTCAATCCTCTCATCCAGACCATAAAGACATTAAATAGAACTGGCCCCAGTACTGAGCCCTGGGGAACACCACTTGTGACCAGTCACCAGCTGGGTTTAACTCCATTCACCACAATTTCCTGGACACAACCATCCAGCCAGATTTTCACACAGTGAAGAATATGCCTGTCCAAGACCTGAGCAGCCAGTTTCTCTTAGAGAAGGCTATGGGAAATGGTGTCAAAGGCTTTATTAAATCCTAGGCAGACAACATCTCAGCCTTTCCCTCCTCCCCTAAGTGGGTCATCCTGTGATAGAAGGACACCAGTTTAGTCAAGCAGGACCTGCCTTTGATAAACCCATGGTGGCAGGGCCTGATACCCTGGTGTTTTGTACATTTCATGTAATGGCACTCAAGATGATCAGACCCATGACCTTCCCTGCAAGCAAGATCAGGCTGACAAGCCTGTGGTTCCCTGGATCCTCCTTCTGACTCTTCCTGTAGGTGGGCATCACATTTGCTAACCTCCAGATATCTGGGACCTCTCCAGTTAGCCAGGGCAGCTGGCAAATGACTGAAAATGACTCAAGGAACACTTTTATCAGCTCCTGCAGTGAACCCCCTCCAACCAGGACTGTGGGATTAACTGAAAGTTTAATGACTTTAAATTAGCAAAAAGGTAGGTTTAGATTGGCTATTTGGAAGAAATTCTTTACTGTGAGGGTGGTGAGGCTCTGTAACAGGATGCCCCAATTAGATGTGAATGCCCCGTGCCTTCAAGGCTTTGAGCAACTTGGGCTAGTGGAAGGGGCAGGGATGGGAGGGAAGTTGAACGATATCATCTTTAGGTTCTCTTCCAACACAAACCATTCTATGATTCCATGAAATTCCACCTAAGTAAGACTTTGTAATTTTTCTTTTACTGGTATAGTATTTTTTAAATAATCTAAACTATTTAAATACTTAGTTACAACTGACACATAAAAAACCATGAGAATCTTGTTTACCAAGTTTACTTAAAAATATCTTTTCCCTAATAATTTGGTAGCATTTCATGGTCTTTTCTTGATGTTTTTACTTTACTAGCATGTTTTAAAGATGGTATTTTTATCTCTTGAAGTTTTCATTCATTATTTAGAACAGAGGTTTTTGTATGTAGAGTTTAAAGACCAGTGACAATAATAGACTGTCTTGGAGCCTGATTTGGAGATGACAGAGCCCCCAGTCAAATCATAGACAAATATATCCTGTGCCCTCTTTCTAGCTAACTCACAGCCTAGGTATTGCTGACAGCATTTGCCCAAAGATATCACACTGATAGTCAGGGGAGCTTATATAATTAATATATCTAGTTTTATTCCACTTTTCAAAGTACAGGGGGTAGTAGTGTGTTTTTTTAGATTCTGCTGGATAGCTAAAAGTAGTAGATCTTGGCTTTTAAAAGTAATAATTCTGTAAGTACTGAAAAAACAGGAGGGACTACTAATAAAACATTGCCAGTATTTCATCTGAGGACACAATTTAGAAACTTTTGATAAATACAGCAGAATATGAGAAAATGTGGTGGCTATATTGTTTGTTCATATATGCATTTCACAAAAAAAAAAAAAAGGCTGAAAGGAAGTAATTAATTGCAATATATATGTTAAGAGTGAATCAGTATCAACCTGTCACTGACTAAGCAAGACTGCTGTACATGAAGCACTAGAATTCCACAAAATCAAAGGAATCAAGAAGTGTCTTTGCTTTATCATGCTATGGTACATTAACTTGTAAAACCATCACTGAATAATTCAATATTTCTATGTTCAAAAGAAAACAATAATTACTCTTACATTTCTTGGCTATGATACCTGATATGCAACAACTCTTCATCACAGGTTTCATTTCTGTTTCCATTTTGCTCAGAGAGAAATGGATGCTCAGTGAATTGTCAGAATCCATATATAAAGACCATGGCAGCACCAGGAACAGGATGCATTTTCAAGCTCACAATATGGTTCAAGCTGCGTCCAATCGAATTTATTGACCTAAAACTAAGTCAGACAATAAATACAACACAAACCT
The DNA here is from genome assembly GCA_013397115.1 of Edolisoma coerulescens. Classification (NCBI taxonomy): domain Eukaryota; kingdom Metazoa; phylum Chordata; class Aves; order Passeriformes; family Campephagidae; genus Edolisoma; species Edolisoma coerulescens. Next base: position 53,431 of record VWZW01002393.1, read on the forward strand.
AAACCACATTCCAGCTAAAAGCCAAGGAGTGTTTAAAATAAATCTGACTGCAATTTTAAACTTCAAGTCTGTTTCAGTAATTAATATTAATTAACAGATTAACTATGCCTTAATTCCAAATGGAACATGCTAAGCCAATCTAGGACATTTATTCAAATGGATGTACCTAATTGAATCAGTATGCCAGTGTTGGCACAGATCCAGGCTCCAAGTGTACAGAATTCAGGGATGAAGAACTGCATAGGAGTGTTTTATGTATTCAGACAAAACTTAATAGAAGGATTTGAGAATTTGTTCAAAGCTCTGGGTGCTTTCATGCTCAACATCCACAACCTAGAGTTGTTAGGTCCTGGTTGCATTCTTCAGAGGTATCTGAACAATTGCATCATGCGTTCCCATTGAGCCATGTGATTGACATGTGAAGAAGAGTCATTGAGTCCTTCTAAACCTTCCCTGAGGGGCAGGAAATATTTTTGCATAAAACATTTAAAAACTCTCCAGGATGATGAATATGGCATTCACATTAAGTGGGAATGCCTGGATTTGGTGGAAGATTAACAAAACTGAAGCAAACCCAAAGGATATCTGCCCCATCTTCACAAGCACATATATTAGAATACAACATGGTCGGTGGTTGAGAAGCTGCCCTACAGGGGATGTACGTGTTCAAACTTCCTCAGATGGAAACCATTTTCCCACGTTCTTGGCAAACACAGCAAATAGCAGTGATAAAAGGAAACAAAGCCATTTTAGAATACTTGGGAGGAATCTTGATAAGATATAAAGTATTTTATTTGTAGTTCATAAACCTGCATAATTTCAGTTCAGTTTTACGAACTTGATTGGTTTATGCAGAGAATGTAAAAGAAATTATTTTCACACAGTCTATTTTTCAAGAGCAATGACAATTTAATTCAGGTTGACAGAGGCATCTCAAAGTTCTTGAATTGTCAGCCCTCCCCAAAATAAAAATTTTCAAGTGGGTTATTATTATTTTTCATGTGCTTATCAGAGAAATCAAACTTGGGTTTGATTACAGACAATGCACTTACTGTGAGGTTTTTTGGTTGTTTTTCTTTTTCATTTTCAGCTGGACAGATTTTTGCAAGGGTCCTGTTCTTTTCTGCCTTAGTGGAAGGTCATTAAATGGAATGACATCATAACCATAGCCTTTGAGATTTCAGAGGAGTGGAGTCAGGAACCTTTCCTTTATTTTTAGAAATCCTGCTATGGAAAGCAACACTGGCATTGTGGCTAGAGGTGTTTAGATACCAATGACATATAATGATATCTCAGGAATGATCCTGTAGCCAGTTCATGAAATTTACAATTTGATATGGGCATTATGCTTATGACTAAGTTATTTCAGGAGATTCCCGTAGTATTAGAACTTGACCCTTAAATCACCACCATTCTTTGAAATATGCAGTGATACTATTTTAATAATTGGTGACTATTCTGATCTGAGAGCATTACATGCTTACCTTATGTGTGTAAAACATTGCAGGCACCATGTCCATAACAGTAATGATTAAAAAAGGCTTTGCTTATATTTATATTTTCAGACATCCAAGTTTGTGGGCTCACATAGTCTTTGCAAAGGGTTTCTTGCAGACCACACATTGACTAAGAAGTGGTTAATATTTTCTCAAGAATTCTGAATTACTTAGGGCTTAAAAATTTCATATTCAGTTCCCATGGATAATTTAAAATCATAAAAAATGGACATATTTATAGAAAAATTATGAAGTAGGAATTCTTTTTCAAGCTGTATCTTATTAAATCACTGATATGAAAATATGCAATAGCCCGAATGATTACTTTGTTTAGCCTATAATTTTCTAACAAAACTTGTGTTTCTGACTGAATAATCAATTTGTTCAATCATTAGTTCCTGGAGTGCTTGAATGGCAGATTTTTTACACAAGAAAAGGAAAAAGAAAAGAAGGAAAGGTGAAGCTCTTTTAGACTTGATGTTAACTACTAGGAAGGAAGTGATAGAGTTCACAATCCTTAGGAAGAAAAAAAACAGAATAAAAATAATAGACTTCAAAAAGGTAGACTTTAATAAACTCAAGACAGTTAGAAACAAATTTAGTGAAAAATTAGTTAAGGAGAGACAGCTGATTCCTAAAGAGATAATATTAAGGGCAGAAGTGCAGACTATCCAATTACAGAGGAAGAACAGGAAGTATATAAAGAGATCAAATGACATAAACCACGGAAGAGATCATGCAGACTATGGAAACTAGGTCAGATAGAAACTTGGAAAGATAAGACAGGTAGCTCACATAGATAGGAACAACACCAGAACACATATAGCTTAAAATACAGCCAGGAAGTAACATGCAAGAGTGTTGAGAAATAATTCTGCAAGTACATTTAAGGAAAAAGAAAGCCAGGGGTGGAAATGGTCTATCAACAGGGGGAAATTACCTTGTCTTTCTATCAACATTCCCTGAAATACTCAACTACAGGCATAGCTGATGTTGCTGACAAGTTCTTACTGCCAAACAGAGTGACAATAAGCTGGAGCATACTTGAAAACTATGAATCTGCTGAAATATTTTGGCCCTGATGATACGTGCTTTAAACGGCTTTAGGAATCAATAAAAGTAATGTCAGAACTTTTTTTCCTTATTTCTGGGAGTGCATGAAAAATGAATGAGGTTTCAGAAGACTGGAAAATGAAAAATATAACAATGTTTGTAAGAGTGCTGTGGTTTAACACCCAATGGCGAACATGCACCACAGAGCTGCTCTCTCACTCACTCCCGCCTCCTTCCCTACAGTGTGATGGGGGAGACAGTCCAAAGAGCAAAAGTGAGAAAACTTGTAGGTTGAGTTAAAGGCAGCTTAATAGGACAGAAAAGAAGGAATATAATGATTATAATAATGATGATAAAATAATTAGAATATACGAAACAAGTGATGCACAACGCAATTGCACACCACTGCCCAGACGATGCCAGCCAGCTCCCAAACAGTGGCCTCCAGACAGTTTTCCCCTGAGTTTATATACTGAACATGACACCATATAGTATGGAATATCCATTTGGCCACTTTGGGTCAGCTGTCCTGGCTGTGTCCTCTCCCAAATTCTTGTGGCCCTCACACCTTTTGGCTTGCAGGCCATGAGAAGCTGAAAAGTCCTCAACTTAGTACAAACGCTACTTAGCAACAACAAAAACATCACTAGGTTACCAGCACTATTCTCCTATTAAAGCTGAAACACAAGAAATTTGTTATAAGCACTCATTGTATTAGTATGATAGTTTGTCTCTCCGTGGTGATCCACTTGACTGGGTGAGTTATGACATCTTCCTTAATGCAGGTCACTCAGGAATAAGGATTAGGTGTTTTTTTCTCATTTTTGGGTTCTGCCTGTTTCTGCTCCTCTTCTCTTGATGGCCCTATTTCTTCACCGCTTACTAAATGAGCTGTAGCACCTGTCATCTCAGTTGGAGTATCTGCAGCATTTGTCATTTTGCTGTCACATCCAGAGACCATTTCTTCCCCTTGAGGGTGCTGAGAAGTGTTGAACTTGGCTTGGTAGGCCTGGGCCAGGCCCCAGCATCTTGCAGTGATTTGTGTTTCTCTGGAATTGCCATGGTAATAGCATACTTTTCCCAAATATTTTACTGATTTTTCCAGATTCTGCACTTTTTCAGGGGTGAGGTTCCAAAACTTTGGAAGTGCTCACTCTTCTAGGTACTCGCCTATAGTGTCCCACATACCCTGCCACTCATAGCTATCCAGCCTCAGGGCAGATGACTGGGTGTATTCTTAAATAGTTGTTTAATGTTAAACAAGACCTGGAACACATTCAGAACAGGTAGCAATAGGAACACTCTGGTTTGAACATTCCAAGGAGAATCAAAATTCTCAAGAGCTATTGTAATTAGCCTGGAGAAGAAGGAGGGGAAGATGGAAGTGTCTCCTTCATGGATTGCATCTCCAAGGAGAAAAGGAAAAGCTAAAAGATTTAATTATAAATGGTTTCCAATAGATGGCTCCCAAAGTACGGAGATGATGGCTATGCTGAGTAGAACTACCAGATCAGTTTCACGACCAGCAATTCTATCATATCATAAGCCAGTGCTACAAAGTAGAACAACATGATGACCTTAGCCCAGCTCTCATGGGTGATAAACAGCACAATGGGGAACATATACTGCAAGGAAGGTGTTACACAGAGCAAGTGAAAGTACAAGCACACCAAATTTGAGAGCAAATAAATCAACATTGTGACCAGCAATTTTTAAATTAATGCAATGAGTGCTTAAAACAAATTTATTCTAATGTCTTCTAGTCAGATTCCTTATTATCTCAACCTGTCATGCCCCACATTGGGCAACAAAAAGGATTGTCATGGTTTAACTCTAGCTGACAACAAAGCACCACAGAGCTGCTTGCTCAATCTCCACCTTCACAGTAGGTTGAGGGAGAGAACTGGAAGGGTAAAAGTGAGCAAACTTGTGGGTTGAGATAAAGACAGTTTAATGGGACAGAAAAGGAGGATAATAATAATAATTACAGCAATTAGAATATACAAAATAAATGATGCACAATCTAATTGTTCACCACTCGCTGACTGATGATCAAATTATTTGTAAGATTTTAAAAGATAACGAAGTAACAGCTAATTTGGACTTAATGTTTTATGTGTACTAGAGAATCAAAATATACTACATTGTGGCCTTAGTAAGACTCCTGACACAGTGCCACATATATTTGTAATTAAGCTTCACAGGTGTGGTATAGATGAGACTACCAGTGTTACAGTGAAACTGGTCACAAGATGGTATTGTTAGAGAAACTGTCAATGGAAGGAGGTTTACTTAAAGCATTTCAGTGGATCCCACTCAAATTCTAGTTTATTCTGCAGCCATATCCTGGATGATGGAATAGAAAGTACACTTACTGCGTTGTCCTGGTATAAAGTGCAAGAATACTAGGGTCTGTATTATAATTCAAAATAATTTTAACAACAGGGGAAAAATGATTTTTAAATGTATGATTCAATTCAATAAAGGCAATTACAGTCTTCTACTTTTGGGTTGTAGTTTTAGGTACATGAATACAGAGATAGCAGTTCTACATGAGTTGATTAAATAGCAACTCGATATCAAAGGATCTGAGGATAATCCTCAGCAGATCACAAGCCACACATCAATCAGTGGTGTCATGCTGCTGTAAAGGAGAGCATTGCACATCATGCTGGGATATGTAAATGAAGTACAGCTCACAAGAGACGCAAGGTAATTCTTCTGCTTTGTTCCTCATATATGAAACCTTAGCTGGAGGATAGTAACCTGTTCTGAGGAGCCTTTAGAGCCATTGAGAAAGCTACACACCAGCATTGCAAATAGTTTAGAGGAGAAAAATAAGTATAATCAGAGATATGGATAGTTTTTATAGGGAGGGGAAATGCTACAATTTGGGATTGGTTGTCTGAAAGAATTCTAATGATTTAAGAATAATTAAATATGTAAAATACTGATTGAAAGTGAAAAGTAGTTGCCAATTCTGTGTGTTAGTGATAATAGGACAATAGGTAATTATTAGGTTTAAATAAAATTTTAATTTGCACACTGAAATAATAATGATATATTAAAACAGGCCAGTTTCAGAGTCTGTGAAGTCTCCACTTTAGAAAATCTTTCAAAACTGGAAAACATCTTGCACATAACTATGCTTCATATGTTGAAGCAAAGAGGTGGACCAAGTACTTCTGAGATCCCTTCCAGCTCAGTTCTATAATTCTGTACTGACTAATTTAAAAACTGAGAGTTTATAATATTTTTTATATATTTTTTATTATGCAAATTACCATAAGGAAAGAAGTGTTAGAGCAAATTTCTGATATAATTATGACACTCAAAGAAAAAGAGAAACTGACAGTTATTTCCCCAAAGAGCAGGTTTTTAAGCTGCCTAATTGATCTAGGTTTGAGAAGACGTATAATTAAATCTTAGGGCAAATATATGCATTCAAATCCTGTTAGAAAATAATGGGATTCAGATGTATAATTTCTCAACTCCTACACACAGCTTTGAAAATACCCTGAAGTCTAAACAAAAAGGTACCCACAGTGACAAAAGCAGAGTTTAAAAACAAACATTAAACAGTTTTATATCTGTTCACAAAACAAAATGCCACTTTTCATAAAGACCTGCTTTAGATGTAGAAAGAAGGGGGGCTACTTTCATATCTGAGACTCTTTCTCAACAACCAGACAAACTCAATAAGCTGAATCTGCCCTGAAGCATATAACATGAAGCTTAGCAGTCACTCTTCAGTTCAGTGGGAGACCTAGCCCACCTCTGGTTGTTAATTAAAATGATTGATTAGCTCTGTTTAGCATAAAATAAATTTCAGTACCATAGAAAAAATTGAAATATCAAAGAATGTCACTACTCTTGTAGTATCATGGTTCTCTGATTGAACTGATCCAACATATATTGTTGAATGGCATAAAGCCATAGAAATTAATCTTAAGTGTTTAAGCAATGTGGTATTTACACTAATTAAATCAGCTAATTAAGCAAGCAATTAAAATCTTGCAATATTAACAAGTAATTGTATAATAGACATTTATTGAAGTTTGTCCATAAGTTTACATTATAGGCATTTTAATGAATTTCCTAAATGTACTGACATATTACATAAATTAGAATCAAACTGAAAATATGGAAAAACCCCTGGACAACACTAATACAATCTTCTTAAGCATTTATAAAAAAATTCTTATTGATTTACCTGATTATATCTGCTACTTAATCTAAAGGGAATACTTCATTGCAGCCTGAATTGCAGGTTTTATTGGCAGTTTTAATACAAAATGTTATGTAGTTAATTGATTGTTATAGAACTGCTGATAAAATAACACTTAAAAAATATTATATACAGCTTTTATAAAGCTTTGAGGTTTTAAAACTACTTTATTTGGGTCACAATATTGAATAATACAACACAATTATCAATGTTTTATCATAGAGTTTAAAGCTTTCATCTTAGTCCTTTGATCATTTTAAATCAACAAGGGATTCATTACATCATGTAAAAAAATCTGTTTGTGCATCTTTTATGTCATGGGAAAGGGGTCATATTTCTGTGTGCTAATGAAGAAATTGCAAGGTATTGATTTGAGGAAAAAAACAAACCCTGCCCAATCTTTCTTCCTCTACTAACTCATTTTCCTCTTACTCTTGCACTGCCTGCTATGTATTCAAGAATAAATAGAATCTGTGTTCTTTTTTCCTTTGGAAATTGAGCAAGTGGCCTGTTGTTGGCATGATGTACTTCCCTTTTTATAAGAAATTAAAGAAAAAGAAAGTAGCTGCATATAAACCAAATCCTTTTAAAATGTGTTATATGGAATCTGCTTGATCCTCAAAGAGTCCTATCTAGTAGTAAGCAATTTTCAATATTAGGTTTTCTCCTATATCTTGCATTTTCCTGTTCTCCAAATAGTTCAAGACGTAAATTTGCCATTATACTGATATTACTCTATTGACACAAAATGCTAGTCTATTTGAGGGGCAGATGAATATCAAAACAAATAATAAAAGCATTTAGTTATTGAATTTTATTTTAAAACAAAAACATAGTATTGTTTGTTGCAATGCAAATAAAATGTTAGGTACAAAAGACTGAGCAAGCAGGCAGTAGCCTTTTGGGAGGAAAGATACTGCAGAACTGTTTACCTACAAACTATAAAGAGCACCATACTGTAAGATGTACCATGCCAATGAGAACACTGGAACAGTGAGTTGAATATGTTGGAAAGAAACTCATGGCTTCCTCATGTCATTGCAGAGGCCTGTTCCTTAGAACTAACAAATGAAGCAAATATCATCTGGAAAGGACAAGACCTTAGTCCCCCCAGATAAGAATTGCTATGGCTAGTATCAGGCATACTTCCCTGAGATAAGTGCCATGGGTTTAAATTCTCTCCCAGATAACGTCATGTCTGTCCCAAATTTCCTTAATTTGTGCTCAGGGTTTATTTTTTATCCATCAATCGTTTATGCAAAAGGAGGCCTTTGTAGCTGTGGTTAGTATATGCAGGGAGAAGACTTGAAAGGCTGAATCTCAGTTGGAGTCAAAGCTGGCCAGTGTTGTTTTAAGTAGCAAGAAGAGCCTTTTAAATTATGTTAGTAGTAAGAAGAGGTCTAAAAAAACCCAATTGGATCGACAGCAGTTGAAGATGGTCATCTGACTAATATGGATGAATAAAAAGCAGAGGCATTCAATGCATTTTTTTACCTTTGTCTTTATTAATGTAGATAGACCTTGGGCTTCCTGGACCCTGGAGTCAGAGGACCAGGATTGTGGGAACAGTGATTCTCCATTTGTGGGAGCTGAAATTGTAATGGACCAGCAGTATCAGCCTAAAGTTCACAAGTCTTTGGGGCTGGATGTGATTCATCCCAGTGTTCTGAAGGAGCTAGTAAATGTCCTGGCAGGACTGCTCTCAATCATCTATGAAAGTCTTGGGAGTCTGGGGAGATCCCTGTTGATTGGAAGCTGGCAAATGTTACTACAATCTACAAAAGTAGTATGAGTGAAGAGCCATAGAACTACAGTCTAACCTCACCTCCTGGAAAAATTATGGAGAAGAATATGAGTTCATAAAGGGAAGGTCCTGTTTAAATAATTTGACATATGTCTGTTATAGAGTCACCCACTTCATGCATGAAGGGAAGGCAGTGTTTGTAGTTTTTTTGCATGCTAGGAATGCTAGGAGGGTGTTTGATACTGTCCCTCACAGCATCCTGCTGAGGATTCCCGATGCTCTGGGTGAAGAACTGGCTGAAGCGCAGAGCTCAGGCGTTGCGGTGCGGAACTGCCTCACACTCACATTTTCCTTGGGACGAGTTCCCACAGCCCTTTGCAGTTCAGATTTACCTTGTGTTAGTTCATTGGTTTGTGTATTCCCCTCCTAGTTTTATGTATGAGCCTATATTTACGTATTTCCCCTGTTGCATATGTATAAGTTCTAGAATGTTCTCCTTTCCCTGAAACCCCCATTGGTTGTTTCTGTAAATCCCTCCTCTGAGTTGTCCCCATTGGTTGTTCCCCTGTTGACTCCTCCTATGTTTCCTTTCCCTATTGGTTGTTCCCCTTTACCCCACCTCCTTCTGTCCCCGTATGAAACCCCAGGGCACACCATTGTTCGTAGTCTCCTGTCCCCTCCTGGACCCTCCACTGAGTAAACCTTCTGGAACCCATACAGCAGATGACTCTCTCATCCTTCGCCTCCGCTGACGCCTTTTGCCACTGGGTAGGAGACCTCTACCAAGCACGACCTTGCAAAGTTCACGAAGCTGGCAGCAGCCTGGCTGATAGTGCCAAGGACGTCTCCAGCGGGACGTGGATCAGGCGAAGGCAACCCTAGCCGCGTCACACTCAGGAGGGCTGTGGTGAATGAAGCTACATCTGTCTGGTGCCTTGTCACCAGAGATGTTCCTCAGGGTGCAGTTCCAGGGCCAGTCCTGTTCAATCTGTTTTATCAGTGATCTGTATGCAGGAGTTGAATGCACCATTAATGAGTTTCCTTGTGATCCCAAACTGGGCAGTGCTGTTGACTTTCTTGAGGGACAGGAGGCTTGCAGAGTCCAAATGCCAGATTCTGCGCCTAGGATGGAGTAATGCTGGAGACAGATATGAATGAGGAGAAAACTGGCTGGAGAGCAGTCTGTTGAAAGGGACCTGGGGGTGCTGGTCAGCAGCAGCTCAGTGTGAGCCAGCAGTGTGTGCCCTGGTGGTCCGGAGGGCAAACAGTGTGTGCCCTGTCAGTCCTGGACTGTCAGTCCATGGAACACGGCACCACCAGCCAGGCAAAAGGAATGATTATCCTGCTGCATTCAGAGTTGGTGTGGCCCCACCTTGAGTACTGTGTGCATTCTGGGCCCCCCCAGTTTAAAAACGGTGTGTAGGTCCTTGAATACCTCCAGAGGAGGGTAAAAATTCTGGTAAAAAGGCCTGGAATGAATGNAGGAGGGTAAAAATGTTGGTGAAAGGGCTGGAATTAATGTCTTATGAGGACCTATGAGGGAGGTGCTGAGCTCCTCTCCCTGGTATCCAGCAATTGGACATATGGCATGGTCACTCAAAGCTGTCCCAGGAGAGGTTTAGACTGAATATTAAGAAGCTTTTTTTCTTTACCAAGAGGGTGGTAGAACACTGGAACAGGCTTCCTAGAGNCCTCCAGAGGAGGGTAAAAATTCTGGTAAAAAGGCCTGGAATGAATGTCTTATGAGGAGCTGCTGAGGACTTCAAGCTCTTCTACTTTGGACCAGAGGAGGCTGAGAAGCGATCTCATTGCTCTCTGCAGCTTCCTGAGGAGGTGAAAAGGAGAGGAAGGTGCTGAGCCATTCTCCCTGGTATCCAGAGGTAGGGCCTGTGGGAATGGTTCAAATTATTATCAATGGCAAGAGGAGGCTTAGTCTGGACATCAGGAAGCATTTATTTATCAAGAGGATGGTCAAAAACTGCAACAGGCTTCCTAGCAAGACAGTCAATGCCCCAAGCCTGTCAGTGTCTAAAATGCATTTGGAAAATACCCTAACAACATGGCCTGAAGTGGTCAGGTACTTGGACTAGATGATCATTGTAGGTTTCTTCCANTCTATGCTATGCTATGCTATGCTATGCTATGCTATGCTATGCTATGCTATGCTTTCTACTCCCTGACTGAGGTGAGGACCAGCTCTGTGTTTGATTATTACCTGACACAGTAGGGCTTCATTCATAGCTGGAAACCCTAGGCATGAACACAAATAAATAAAGCATGATTCTGTGCTTTCACCTCTACATGAAGATAAAGGAAATTCAAGTCTAATCTCTGTCTGTTTTAATGTAGTATTTCATAACCTTCAAAAATTCCTTTGAGGTCTTTGCATTTTTTATAAACTAATATACATAATGAGTCATTCCAATTTCTGCCTTACAGTGATGTTATAAAGGTTCATTCATTAAAGCTTTAAAATACCACATCCATTCTATATACACACACACATGTAATATCTATAATTTATACAGAAGAATATGAGTGACACAGGGTCATAATATAGCTTGATGAAGACTATGGCAAAAGTGAAATTTAAATCCTATATTCCTATTCAGAGAAACAATTTTATGGCCATTAAAAACATGTTAACTTTAATGAGACAGTGAATAAGTTTTAATACTTTGAAAGTACTTTAACGTACTTCTGAGATCTAAAAAATTTTACAAGTTAATCCCAGTCAAAACTTAAAAAGTAATCCTGACTGAACTATTAGGCTTAAAAATATTAAAAATAAAGTACTCTGCCTGATAATTATAAAAGATGCAGTTGTGAGGGTTTTTTCTGTGGATAATGGCCTTACAATTCTGAGTGCTTTATTTTATGTATGATATACTGGGTGAATTAATTAATTGGGACATATTTGAAAAAGATCCATAGTAACTGAATAATGTATGTTTGTGATAGAGGGATGCAGAGGTCATAGTAGAGTATAAAATTTTCATTGAGATTAATTTTGAGAAAATTATATTCCTTGTAAATTCAATAGTCACAACTGAGTTCCATCTTTTTCGAAATGTGTGAACTAAACACTCTACCACATAAAAATTCTATGTATTCTTTTAGGATTTTTTTGTCAGAATATGTTTCTGGAATTCTTTTAAAACTGTTTAAAACATTTCTATTTAGACTTTTATACACACATCCTTTCAATTGGATAGCTTTACTATAATGAATCCAAGCTGACAGGTCTTGGAGACAGAGTAAATAATTAAATAACAAAATCTCAGAAAGAACTAAAAAAACCTCTGGTGACAGTAAAATACGCATACTAGAATGTTCTGTCCCTTTCTCCCACTTTCCATTGACTTGTACCAGTTTTGAGACACCAGACCATACATGAAATGCTCTCTTTTTGGAGGTCCAGTACTCAACACTGACCACGCTGCACTGCAGGGATTGTGTCTAAAAAAAATCAAAACCATAAAAGATTGTTGTGGCTGCTGTCTCTAACAATACAGAATATTAGTGATATTTGCACACTGGAAATTGTGTTTGAGCAGCTTAAGAAAGAAGCCTTTTAGTTAGTGGAATGCAAAACAGGTGCTCAAGCAGGAGAGTTTACATCATTGCATGATCTCATTAGGAAGATAAATGAGGAACACTCTAAGTTGCTTTGCACACTATGAAGTCTCTTCTTTTTCCTTCTGCTTTTCAAAGGATTTCAAATATGGTATTAAATGCTTGGACTCTTCCAGAGAAGCAATATTATGGAAGACAGTGAATGAAGTTAGTTTTCCCAGCTGGTTTTGAGTTATATAAGTAGAAAAGGTTTGACAAAACACTTTCTAGTACGTTTCAAACATGGATGCTGTATATAGGAATAAATAGGATGTGCTTTTAGATTTTAAATACCGGATCATTTTTAGATGTCTCGCAATCTAAGATTTAAGGAATTGATAAAGAGGGGAAATTCTTCTAGGAACTTAAAATACTGAAACTTTATTGAAATTAGATAAATTCATGACTCAATTAGGTGTGTGCTTTAGTGCTGGTGTGTAACAATGGATCAGTTATGTAGATTTATATTTATTGTCTTCTTTTGTCATGTCTGGTTTTGTTCATGCAAGTCTATTGTAAAGTTGCAAAAGAAAATGTAAAAGGGACAAATAGCACGAGACTGAAAATTGACTACTTCACTTAGATATTAAAATGAATAGCAATAAAGAGGATTTCTAGGCACCAGGATAGCGTACAAAGTGAGTGACAGATTTTTGATGTGCTAAAATTCAACTGCATGCCTTTCATATCATTGCATTTTATCCGGATACACATTAGGAAGCATAGTCACTAGGCTGAAAATGGAATATGTTTATTTGATAGCTTAAAAGGCATATGGATCCTAGAAGCTTTTCAGTTTATATAATAGCCTGAATCTTATGATATTTAATCTCTAACATAAGTCAGAAGCCAATATCTGATCACTGCAGTATCTACAAATACAGGTACAATTTGCACACCTATTGAGATTTGGGACACTGAATCTGTTTTCTACTAGAGGCTATAGATGTGAAGCAAATACTCTCAATTATGAATTAAAGTTTGTTTCTGTAATGTCATAGAATGAATAAGGTTTAATGGGAGTTCTGGAGTTTTTTCTAGTTCAGTAATCCTTGCTTACTCTCTTCACTACAGCAACTTGACCAGCATTGTCAGTTGGGTTTTGAATATCCCCAGGTACAAACACTCCACGACACTTCTATGTATCTATATCTTGTTCCAGTGTTTAACTACCATCACATTAAAAAAAAAAAAAAAAAAAAAAAAAAAAAAAAANGAATTTCTTGTATTTCATATTTTGCCCATTCCTTTCTGTCCTGTCACTGGTCACTCCTGAGAAGTGTGACACTGTCTTCTCTACTCTCCCTCTCAGACATTTATACACATTGGTAAGATCTTCCTGAACCTTCTCTTCTACAGACTGAACAGCACTCTCACTGTCTCCTCATGTGTCAGATGCCTCAGTCCCTTAATGACTTTTGCAGCCTTGCACTGGACCTGCTCCAGTATGTCCAATTTTCTTGTACTGGGGAGCCCAGCACTGGAAACAGTGCTCCAAGTGTGAGTCAGCAGTGCAGAGCAGTGGGGAAAGATCACCTCCCTCGACTTGCTGGCAGTGCTCTTCCTAATGTAGCCCAGGTTGTTGTTTTCCTTCTTTGCTGCAAGAGCGCACTGCTGCCTCATGTTCAACTCAGTGTCCAGCAGGACCCCAGGTCCCTCTCTGGAAAGGTGATTTCTGGCTGGATGACACTTGCCCACCCCGCCTGTCTGTGACTCTATGTTCCCCAGATGCAGGAGTTCAAACTTCTGTTTCTTGAACTTCCTGATATTCTTGTTGGCCCATTTCTTCAACCTGTAGAGGTTCCTCTGAATGATGGTGCACCTATCTAGTGTATGGACTCTTCCTTCCCATTTTGTATCACCTGTGAACTTGCTGGGGGTTCACTGGGACTCATGACCTAGATCATAAAGGAAGTTGATAAACTAAATCAGCCTTGCTATCATTCCCTGGGGTTTGCCATTAATGACTTCATGCTACTGATCATAACCCTTTGGCAGCAGCAGTTCTGTCAGCTTTCACACCGCATAAATGTTCTTTCACATGATCTGCAATCCATCAGTTTGTTAGTGAGGATGTTATAGGGAAACATTTTTAAAAGCTGTACTACAGTCAGTATAATCAACACCCACTGCTCTACATGCAACCACCATTTACAAGGCTATCAGGTTCTTTACCACTCTCTTAAATGAGTTTTTTCAATGAATTACTGCTGCTTTTCTACTGAGATGCACAGACATGGCCAGATCCTTGCTTAATTATGTGAACAGATATTTAAAATGCTTAAAGGTAGCATGCATATTAGAGTAGGCTTGTGAATCTGAGAAAAATAATACCTAAGAGGACACTTGAAATGGGAGATTGGGAGAAACTAGGAAGTAGTTTATGCAAAACAAATTTCCCATAGCATAATAGATCAAGAAAAACAGTTTGTGGGATAGTTCTGGAAAGGAGAATGTGAGCAGTCCTTGGGCACCATCTGTTATTGGTAGGGAGCAAAATATATTATTAGGCCAGAAAGATGGAAATAAGTACCTGAAATATCACTCCAAATCAGAAAAGACGTATACTTTGACAAAGGAAAGGCACATTCTGTAACAAGTTGCCATCAATTAAAAAAAGAAAACAAAACCAACCAGAACCTAAACCAAAACCCAAACCAAGATCAAGCAAACAGAAAAAGGAGCTATGTCCAGGAAATAGGAACCAAGTCAGTGGCTCTATAAAACCAAAGAACAGTACTGTTTATGTGAAACTCATTCAGTGAGAAAGAAAAACCAAAACCAAAAGCAAACCAACCCTGCATAAACTGTTATCCAGTTAAAGAAGACTGGAAAGCCATCCCCAATAAAGACAGTTAAAACTGCTTGACTAGGCTCGTACACGTAACATAAATATTAGCTGTTTTGCCATGGCTGTACAGAAGTTTCTGTGTGTTTACAACCTGGTAGATTTTTAGTCCGATATTAGTTTCAGTTTCCTAACAAAAAAATAAAAATTAGGTACATGCTTGATAGAATAAAAAAATAAGTCTTGGGGCACATTTTATAAAAATAGAAGTTTTTGTATAGTACTCAATTTATTTCCTCTTGGAAACTTGGCACAGATGCAGTAATGATACAGAGAAGAGTAGAAGAGAATATAATAGAGATATATAATGCATAAGAGTTTGATGTGGGGTCACTGCCTCTTATCAGACCACCAGCTCAAGGGATGGAATCAGATTGCTATTAATTCTCTCTTTGACATGGCATGGAAAATATCCACAGGTTGCTGGATTATTCTGCCAAAGTTGGTGAAAGTTTGGCATTTGTTTTGGGTATTTTTTTGCTTCAATATATATAGAGTCTTCTGAGTTAGCAAGGGCAGTTTATGATTTTTTTTTAGAAATTTTTCCTTGCAATTTTTGCTGATAATGAAGACATTTGCAATGCAAGTTATTTGCATGATGGCAATAACAATAAAGAGTAGTAAAGTAATAAAAATATAATGGCCAAATAAAATGGAGTAAATAGTGGTAAAGTTATCTATTCAAAGTTCATACCAGTAACAAGAAAATAAATTATGTATGATAGTAATTACAATCTCAGGGCATCCAGACCAAGTTAGTAATAATAACTATGCCCATAGTTGTAAATGCATCTTCTGCTAGTGTAAAGATTCTTATCATATTATTCTATTTGGTGGACAGTTTTGCCATAAATTCTGCCTAGCAGCCTAAATGCATGTATAATCCATGTACCACATGCATTAAATCTTACAAAGCATATCCAAGATGTATTTATAGAAATAAAATAAAACAAACAAGGGAAACTGCATGAATATTAAGTATCTCTCAACTTTCATAGTTACATCAATAGAAAGATCTAAACACATGACCTGCCTAATGAATTCCTAGTGAATCCTTGAGTCTTGTTTGATTATCAATGAGGTCTGAAGCTTGAGAAGTTTTCTACCTGAAATGCAAGTGAATTATTAGGAATGTGATCTAACATAATTTAGGGAGATAAAAGACATTGATGTCTTGGAGAAATGAAAGAAAATATGCACAGCTGCCAAAGAGGAGGTGGGAAGATGGCAATTGTGTCTTAGTGGTTGTGAGCTGAATTTCTGCTGGGCAGCATCTGGATGGACCCACATAAAAAAGCACTGAATTCTGTCACAGCAGTTGGGAAGAGGCATTGGCATGGATCAGAAAAACCTTTGAGAAAGGAACTTCACTTCGGGAAAAAGATTGAGTTTTATAGTGTTTCTTCAGGATGTGGCTGAACTGAAGCAAGTGCATATAAAGTTGGGGCCTTATTCTGAGAGCAGGCTCATGATCTTTCATAGAGCGTTGTGCAGACACAAGTAACAATTTTCTAATCCACAGTAAACTGCAGGAGCAGGAAAGATAGGGCATACTCCTTGTCTACAATAACCAGTTCCTTCTCTACCTCTCCGTCCTTGTAATACAGAGGGAAGAAGCTGAAGAGGAAAATATGGCAAGATGGAAATCCAGATAGAAAGACTGATCATCATTGCCGATTTCTCCAAACTCTTCATGCCATTTTGTTTTTTCACAAAATTCATAGTGCTTTTAGGGTGTTTATTTAATTTTTTTTCTTGTTTTATTTAGAACTATGGTTTTATTTTTACTTTGGTTTGCAAATCATTGTGATGTTTACATGCCCATTCCAGTTAGCTACTCTTCTTAAATGGCTTATTGAACTTTCCTGTTTTCTAAAGGTCTTACTTTTATCCACTAAAATTTAGAGAAAGAGAAAGCTAAGATATTTAGTTGAAATACAATAGTAAATGGAGCACTTCACGAATCCTACTGAAGTGATACCCAATTAGTCAAAAGTAGTTAGCATAAAGAGACACAATTAAAATCATTACCCATGTCAGCAGACAAATCAATATGGTAGCTATATAATCAGTTAGTTCCTCTCAATCCATAAAATTAATCAGGGACAGAATGGCACTTGCTTCACTCAAGAGATGCACTGAATGTTTAGAGAAAGTAATTTTGAAACAGCCTGAGTGTCCAAGCAATTACTCTTCAAGACTGTCATGTGTGACATGAAGGTAACAGTACTTGGCATGCCTTTTCCTTCAGCTTTCTTCATCAGTAGTGCTCTCTGCTTGCGGGTCAAGCTCACCAGTGTCCATTTTACTCTAAAGTCTTTTCTAGATTTATAAATAGGTCATAGGAATAATGTTTTTCATACATTAGCTTTCAAGCTATTTTGAAAGCAAGATTTTTGTCATCCTCTGTTTTCCAGATGCTCATTTTCAGTCAATACAAGCAAAATGAAGGGTTTATATCTCTTTAAACTGTAGGAAGTTATTTTCACATGTACCAGGAATAATGTCTGCTGCCAAGAAAACCGGGGAATTAAGGGACATCTGGTGTCTTTGGTTCTGCCTTTTCAGTGTTTCCCATTATAATTACCTGGCCCTACTGCTGAATGCAGAGGAATTAAGAAGAAAAAAAAGTCATATATCATTTTGGTTCTTCTGATTCATCCAGAGAAATGTATTTTGTCTAGAATATAGGTATAAAACAGAGTTCAATATGAAAATCTTTGATTTAGGTTCAAACAGGAAGCCAGAAGTGGCACTAATTCCAATGGCCAGCATCTTCACCAGTATGACAGTCACCGAATCACAGAATCACAGAATATGCTGAGTTGGAAGGGACCCATAAGGATCATCAAGTCCAACTCCTGGCCCTGCACAGGACCATCCCCAAGAGTCACACCATGTGCCTGAGAGCATTGTCCAGATGCTTCTTGAACTCTGTCAGGCTTGGTGCTGTGACCACTTCCCTGGGGAGCTGTTCCAGTGCCCAACCACCCTCTGGGTGAAGAACCTTTTCCTAATATCCAAACTAAGCCTCCCCTGACACAACTTCATGCTATTCCCTCAAGTCCTGTCACTGGTCGCCCAAGAAAAGAGATCAGTGTCTGCCCCTCCTCTTCCACTTGAGAGGAAGTCGCAGACTGCAATGAGGTCTCTCAGTCTCCTCTTCTCCAGGCTGAGCAAAAGATCTGATTCATGTAACATTCCTGTGATGCATAGAGTAGTGCCACATGAACTGGGGACCTGAGGTTTACTACTGCTGTTCTTACTTGTTGAGAGCTGGTACAGAGGGATGCCAGAAAGAAGCTTGCACAAGTGAGGTTCACAGTTTTCCTATGATACAGGGAATCTGAATTTTTCTCTTGTGCCCCACTCCATGCTCCACTCCTTGCTGATGCAATCTCTGCCTATAGAATCTGAAATCTGGAGCCCATATGTGAGAAGTCCCTCCCTCCTGGGCAGACAGCTCACAGGGAACTGTGGCCAGAGCAGGATATCTGTGGCAGGGGAGATCTCTCAGAGGACTTCCATCAACATTACTAGAGGAAAACCCAAACGGTAACCTAGAAGGAACCCATGCAATTAGGTTGCACCAGTTGCTGGGACTGCTGGAAAAAGCAAAAGCAGCATTTCTGTCTGATTCCTTGGAGTCACCATGAGGCAAGTGATGACCAGCACGTTTAGAGCTAAGAACCATTCAGCATAGAAATTCCCAGCAGGAATTACTTTCCTCTTCTCCTCTTCTCTGTGCCATTGTAATGTGGCAGGCTGGCTAGTTCTCAATCATTGTCTGGCCACTAGAAGCATAGAAAATGGGTAAAACAAGATGAAGCATTGCCTTCAGTGAAATCTTTACTTGAAGAAGACCAATATTTGTCTGCATGCAAGGTTCTTCCTTTACGGTCTTAACAGAATTACCTCTTAAATTAACTGTTAAACAACAGAATCTGTATATAGTACTGAGGTCTTACAATATGTGTATCTACTATTCTCTTCAGTGGTTGTAATATCATGACAGGGGAAGGCATTCACAAGCACCTAGGTAATTTAGGAACATACATTCCATTGTCTTTTTCTTTCTTGGCTCAATTCTTGTGTAAATATTTTTGAAAACTACGTTCAGTTAGGCTACAGGCAAAAGTGGGATAGAAATATTAAAGAAAAAAAGGCCAACTAAAACTAAAAAATAGGATAACAGTAAAAAAAATGAAGTTGCAAGATTTTAAAAGCCTTTGAGAAAGAGACTGTATAACTATGGCTTTGCAGGAGTCAAGGTACACACCTAAGGATACTAAGGAACTGTCTTAGGAATTACCATTCATTTACTGAGAGCATGGATTAAAATTGCAAATGTTACCGTGTCAAATGGCTTATTTAATATTTTACCTTCCTTGCTTCACAGTGGAAAAGAGACATTTTCTGAGAAGATAAAGGGTGATAAAAAGGTTTCATTATACAGTGTGGTCAGTATAGAGGAAATCAGTATCTCTGAGAAAGTAGACAGGTATTTCATTATTTATCTACATCTAGTTTTTGACAACGCAAAATCATATGCTTTCAGCTCTGCTGTTCATTTTTTTTTTCTTTTTGAAAGATAAGCATATGACCTTTAAATCTCCAGACTCAGTGAGAGAGGACAATTTAGAATACAGGATGAAACAAATTAACAAGGTTATATTTGCCTTATTTCTAACAGGTCAAATTCCTCAAAGAGGCTTGTGCAATTTTTGCCCTAATTTTTTAATCTTACTGAAATGTATTTATCCCACCAAATTGGATTAACATATTTTTATTTTGCTCTCTACCTTGTGGGCCAGAATAATACCACATTTATATAAATAAATAGTGTACCTTTCCATTAGCACTGGGTATCTTTTCTTAGCAAAATTCTTCTTTGGAACAAGTAGAAATCTACATCAGTGGCCTCAGAGCAAAAGTAGCTATTAACCACATAGTTGACATGCTGTGTAATAACAGTGGTGTCTCTCAATGGGGATATTTCAGAAAGCTGTAGGCTACATCACCCCTCCTGCATACTAAGCATATATTCATGAGGACTTAGGGCAAATAACATAGTGCTCTTTAAATTCATATCCTACCTTTCTTCATGGTGATTCTTCCTGCACATTTCTCTATGAAGACTCAAATCCTCTTTGCTGTGGAGTCCCACAGCAGGTTTGTGTTGGCTTCAAATTACATGACTGATATTGAAGACAGTTAACTTGATGGAAGGGGATAAACGTAATTTGAACTTAGAATAGAAATATTATTAATGAGAATTAAATTTCTGCCTCAAAACTCCCTGTCATATTTATTTTCTGTAAATATTGTCTCTACTCAACCAGTGAATTCTGCTGATTTAACATCTTGAAAAAGAGAATGTTGAGGGGACAGAGGACAGACTCCGAAGCATGAGAAGGAAAGAAATAAAACCAGGTTCTGAATGAATTGATATTAAACATATTATCCTAGAGAAGTTTTGAATAACCCTGAAGACTTCCTTTTCTTTATCTCACTTGTCTTGAACTCATTTAATTTATTGGTTGTTTAAGCATTGTCTGGAAAAAAATCACTGCATAAGAACAAACCCTAGACACTTATCTGTACAGGATTTGTGTTATGGAGTACGTCGATATATATGTTTACATGCATACATGCACATATATAATGATCTACAGATGCTTAGCTTGATTTTTGGTTTGGTTTTGACATCTCCTTATATATCAGTTAGAGCACAAGAACATGAAGTGTTGCAAAGGAGGAAATCACCACAAATTCTCTCTGAGTTTCAATAGGATATCTGTCCTCTCTATGACTAAAAACCTTCCTGCAGTGTATAAAACTGTGTCATCTATTCAGTGTGCTCCTCATACTGGCTACTTGTAGTACTAAAATTCCAAGACACTGCAGTAATGCAGTAAGAAAGGTTGGGGGGTCATGGTTGTTCTTTTTAATTTATCGAAATATTTCTGACACTGATCTGGAGTATGTACAATCCTCATAGGCAACAGGACACTATGCAATGCAGATTTTTTCCCTAGTACATGATTGATTTTTTAACATAAACAAATTAATGATAGATTCATAATTCTCAAGAGATTTGTTCTTTTTGTTTGCTGTTATACTTTAAAATGACAGTATTTTGTGTTCTTAAATTGGCACCATACTCTAATAGTCCTGTTAGCACTTCTTTCATACAATTGTATGGTATCCTGTGTTTCTTATCACTGGAAAAATTGACTACTTAGGCACTGATGGATGAGTTCTCTGAGTTAGAGCTTTAGTCTCACAGTAGTTCGAACAGTTTTATTTCCACTAGGTGGAGCATTGTTATCACACCAGAATTTTTTTACATTAGAAAGATTCTTTTGAAGTCAAGGAAGAGGAAAAAAAGAGATTGAGCTGGAGAATTTGGATCCAGATCTAGATAAGTTTTTGTGAGGGGTGTGAGGGTTAAAGTATGCAAACATCTGTATTCCAATCCAGTTTGATGGGTCTGCCTCCTTATCTTGTGAATTCTGTCTCCCTAGTTCATCATTATCCTTTCAGGCTTTGACTGAAAAACTGAATCATTTAAGGTAAAATACAAGAGGTTCTTTGACAGTCTCACCAGGGGAAGTGGAGGGGCAGGTATCAATCTTTTCACTCTGATGACCATTGACAGGACTCGAGGGAATGGCATGAAACCCAGTTGGGGGAGGTTTACGTTGGGTATCAGGAAAAGGTGTTTCACCAAGAGGGATGGAACAGGCTCCCCAGGGAAGTGGTCACAGCACCAAGCCTGTCAGAGTTCAAGAAACATTTGGACAAAACTCTCAGGCACATGGTGTGACTCTTGGGGATGGTCCTGTGCAGGGCCAGGAGTTGGACTGGATGAACCTGATGGGTACCTTCCAACTCAGCATATTCTATCACTCTATGATTTCTACCGGGGAAAAAAAAAAAAAAAAAAATCAAGGTGTCTGCTATGGTGCAGATATCTGTGTCTAAAGGATGGATTGGCAAATTATGAAATTACGATTTTTTAGGAGACTATATTTAGTGATTAGTTTAGTAAAAACATAATGAATTGCATATCATTTGGGGTCTAACAAACTCCAAAGTGAGTAAATTCAAAGATAAAAATTCACTGCTAAGAGGTGCCTTTTTTGAAACTGGGAAAAGAAGAAGAGTATTTTATAGAAGAATAGCCTGTCTGAGGCTTCTCAGTTAGTCCAAAATATGGTTGTTCAGAGGCTTAACAGATTGCAATCAACGTTAACCTCACTCAGAAGCACAAAAGTGTTAAGAAAATTGCAACAAATGTGTGACAAAACACCAATGCTATATTCAATTATAGCAAGAATTGTGTATCCATACTCATGGTTATCACCGTCCTCTTCTGTTTTCAACACTATTCTTAGCTGAAATCCCACAAATAAAAGCGGTAGATCAGTTTTTTCTGATGTCTCTGATGAAGCTTCATATTCCCGAGAAAGTCTTGTTTAGGCTCGTACCTTTTCCTGCTTTTTCTTAATTGGTTGCTTTTTTCTTAATTTTTAGCCAAGTATACAGGAGGTAAAACACTTTGCAGATGTGTAGAATTCTTCAGGTGCGTCCAATCTAACACTTTGTCCCACAGGAAGGTACAAAAGGGTCTTCAGTGCTGTTGTTGGGCCAATACAGAATTTAAAAAGGGCCTGGCCACAGAGGCACTTTCAGTTTCCAGTCGTTTCCATCAGAAATGACACCTGTGGCAGAAGAGCAGTCTAGAGCAGCTGTTTTGAGTTTGTGTGTTTGCGTCTGAGCCATTCTGCATGCCGCAGCTGGTGACAGGTAGGCTGTTACAGCTGAAGCAGGCTGCCTCTCCGCTGCAAATGAGAGAACAGGTTTCTGCTTGTTAATACTGGTCATATATATACAAGCATCTACACTGAACTAAAATATCAGTGAGCAAATATACTCAAATTAGCTTAAAGGCAGTTAGTTTAGCTATCAATGGCAGTGTAGACCTCAGCCTTGTTTTGCTGAATTAATGCAGTGTCGCTGGGGTGCATCTGAAGGCCTGTGCTGATAAAGATTGAAGGCTCTTATTCTTTGACTTTGTGGCTTTCTGACTCTAAGGTAAGGCATAATTTACTCTGATGTCCATTGGAGGATACTTTGTCATGTTTATGAAGTTCTAGATGTTTGATGTAGGTTCCAATGTTAAAACTGAGTATCCTTTTGAAACTGGCTCTGTATGGATCTTCTTAAGGTAAAAGAATTGTAATGAAATAGAAAAGTGAACATTAGCAGACTGAGATGTAATGATTTATAAACCCAAGCAATACAATTTGCAAATTACATTTCTCCTGCACATTCTTGTGTCGGTGGAAATACTTCAAATATGTCTTAGAACGGGCAACTTTCACCTGCATTATTACTCTATACACAACAAAGGTCTACTCTGAGGGGTGACCGACTAGACTGTCAGTACACTAAATATAACTTCTTTAAAGACAGCTACGTATTGTTATCAAAAAGTTGACACAGTAATAGATACCAGATAAAAAGTCTTTTTTTAGGTCCATGTACTTTTCTGGGATACTTATTTCTACAGTTTACCTGACAGCCTGGCATAACAGAGGGCTATTGGAAAGGAGAGCAAAATTTTCAAATGGTTTCTTTACTTACGGTTTTGTAGCTCACCTAAATTGTAGGAAAATATCTATTATATATTTTGTAAGTAGTAGCTGAAAAAAACCCAAACTAGATACAGATTGAATTCAAAATTAACATATTGCCAGATGAGAGAAGCCCAATGTGAAAAAGATTTTCTGCAGCAATCCACAGAATAAAAAGGTTAAGAATACACAGCACTCCAGAAACTTGTTTAGTCCCCAGCTTTCAAATCAATCACGCTATCAAATCAATAATATCATTTTTCTTTCTGTGAGATCTAATGAATAACACATAGTAGGTTAAGGAAAACACTCCAGTTTCTGTAGCCAGTGGGTTGCTGCATGGAAAGCATTTTGCTTGTTATCTAATGAGAATTGAGAGCTATTTTTTTTAGTGACATGGAATACAATTAAATCAATAAAATGTTTATGGGCAGTGTTAAAAGAGTGAAGTACCTTCCACCTGTTGAAAAATAACCAAAAAATTAAAAGTTAAGTGTGAAAGACAATAACAAAATACACTGCCATTAATATTTGTCTGAACCATTTCTAAATGTGCCATAAAATATGTGAAATCTGTGTCATCTATCCATTACCAGGGCAAGCCATATGCTAATTTATATAATAAAGATACCATATAAGAAACCACATCACTATATAGTCTAAAAGACTTAAGTCAAACCCATTTTTTACATAGAATGACTAATCGACTACAAATTTTACTATGAGGTTGAGAGATCAGGTGGGGCTGCTGAAAAGTGTAAGTGTTATAGTTCAGGGGGGACCATAATAGTCCTTCTTGGCTTTAAAATATGACTTTATAGGCTGTCTTAGGTGTGACTGAGTGTTGTGTATGGGTCAAGCACTATCAGTAGCAGTGGTTTTTTACTATCCTGGTCTCTAAGAGTATTCTACTTTATCTCAGCTCCACGCTGGTAGGAGAAATTGACTTGTATGTCCATCTTCTCTCATAGAGACATGAACAAGTGCAACAACAAGAGAAATGTGTTGCTCCAGTAGATCCTCTCTGGGATGTAACAAGAACATTAGCATTTCAGGACACCCTAGAATCTGGGGACTGAATCATCATTGTCATTTTCCCTTTTCCTTCACC
Source organism: Edolisoma coerulescens (assembly GCA_013397115.1). Classification (NCBI taxonomy): domain Eukaryota; kingdom Metazoa; phylum Chordata; class Aves; order Passeriformes; family Campephagidae; genus Edolisoma; species Edolisoma coerulescens. The sequence continues at coordinate 78,168 of VWZW01002393.1, forward strand.
CATAGTTTACATAGATTTATTTAAGTCTTGTATTTCTGTTTCTAATGAAAAAACCAAAATTTACTCAGTCAAAGCCATTCTCTATTTTTTAAATTCTGGACATTTAATTTCAGAATTTTTATTCTCAATCGCTTTACGTTTCTATTTCCCTCTTTACCTTAATCTTGATCAGGACTATTTTCAGCTTTTAAGTGGTGAGTACTTTGAAGAGCAGGGAACAACTTAATTACCTCTGGGTCCCTGGTCAGGGGTCCCAGCTCACTGGCAGGTAGAGAAAAAGGCTGACAACAAATTAGACATTTTTCCACCAGGTGCTTTTGAGGCTAGGTGAGAAAGACATGAAGATGATCAGACAAGTCTTTCCATCTTAGTGTCTGAAACATGGGAGCATCTTGTATTTTTTTCTTTATCTTTCCTTCTGGGAAAAAGAAAAGCTTCTCTTCTCTTCTCTTCTCTTCTCTTCTCTTCTCTTCTCTTCTCTTCTCTTCTCTTCTCTCTTCGTCTACTAAAGGACAAAGAGTCACAGTAGCATACAGTTCGCATCAGTTGTGTAGGTAACATCTTTTATTTTTTCTGTAGAGTCAGAGACAAAACTTGAGCCTATCACTCCACTTGGCTATGGCAAGTCAGTAGAGAGCAGCAGTACACGTGCCCACTAAGCAGTTATTACAGTGTAATGTACATTTTATTGATGTCTTAAAATGGATGGCTTGCTATATTTATGATAACATTTATTACAGGACATAGAGTTCATCTTGCTGGAACAAACCATTTAGTTCATCTTGGCCAGTAAGCGCTTGACAGTAGCAGTGAATAACTGATGTCTCAGAGCAAGCATAAAAATAAACAAGATGCACTCAGCCAATTGTGCAGTGCCAAACCTCTGCAGGCGATTAGATAACACCCTCAAGCATGAAATCTGATTACCTTATTATCATCTTAGCTTGCATAGGCATGGATTCTAAGCAATGCTATTAGTTATCCACTCCTCTTTAGAATGTAGCTGCAGTGTTTTGCTTCAATGAGTTCCTGTGGCAACAATTTTCACAAACATATTATGCAAACTTTTTTTCCTTTTGATCAGTCTTGTGAAGTGAATTTCAGCAGCAGAAACATATGTTCATATCTAGAATATAATAGCAGACACTTGAATAGACAGTTTAAATATATTTTAGACTGAGAATTTAGTCAAGCCTTTATTAAAAGTCATAAAATTTTGAGTTTTCTTTAGCGTTCATGATTTTAAAGATAACAGAATGTGGGGATTCTTTTCCAAAAGGGAGAAAAAGAGCTTTTCTCCATTACCTAAAATAACTGAAACTCATGCTACTTTTAAAACAAATCCTGAGATTCTCATGTACCCCCATGGAACTAGGAACCAAGGATTTAAGGTAATGATGAAACAGGATAAGACTTGCAAAATTCTGCAAGTTGATAACAGTGGGTTTATAATAGCTGCATAAAAGGGAGCCCATCCTAAGCTACAATGCCCTTGACAAACCTAAATGCATTTAGAAGTGCTAAGGAGGCTCGACTGGTTAACTGCTGACTGACCTACCAAAGCAAATATGATAAAAACCTAACAGGACTCACAGTCTGAACAGCTTAAGTGTCTTGACTTCAATTCCTTCCCTCCTCCCCTTTGCAAGCAAGCTGGGAAAAAAGATATGCTTGAAGAACAGCTTATATGAAACTAAGACTTCTGTGTTATCAAACTTCTTACATTACTGCTGATGAAATTTGCATATTACGACTTTAAGAACATGACTTACTGTCTGTCTGCTCTTTGTACACTTTGTTGGCATATGACCATGACTCAACAACCCCCACTCTAAATGACCCAGGGTCTGCTAGGAGTTTGGAATCACTCATGGTTATATGGTGGCTAGACCTTGGCTGGACACCAGCTGCCTACCAAAGCTGCTCTATCCCTCCCCTCCTCATCTGGACAGAGGAGAGAAAATATAACAAAAGGTTCATGGATTTAAAGTCAGGGAGAGAGCCACTACCTTATCTTTGTATTTTCACATGACAATTCACTTAATTCATGTGACAAGGAATTTCTGTCACAGGTAAAAGACACTCAACCTTGGGAAACTTGTTTAATTTATAACCAATCAAATCAGAATATTAAGAAGTAAAAGCAAACCTGGAAACACTTTCCTCCCACCCCTCTCTTCTTCCTGGGCTCATCTTCACTCCTGATTTTCTCTACCTCCTTCCCCCACAGAAGTGCAGGGCAACAGGGAATAGGGGTTGTGTCAGTTCATCACACATCTCTGCTGCTACTTCCTCTGCGGAGGGAGTACTTCTCATACTTTTCCTCTGCTCTGGAATGGGGTGTTTCCCATGGGAAACAGTCCTCCATGAACTGCTCCAACATGATTCCTTCTCCTGGGCTGCAATTCTTCATTAATCGCTCCAGCATGGGTCCTTTCCATGGTGCGGAATCCTTCAGGAGCACACTGCTCCAGCATGGGTACCCTGCAGGTCACAAGTCCTGCCAGCAAACCTGCTCCAGAGTGGGCTCCTCTCTCCACAGGGCCACAGGCCCTGCCAGGACCCTGTTCCAGAGTGGACTTCCCACAGGGTCACAGCCTCCTTCAGGCTTCCACCTGCTCCAGTGTGGGGTCCTGTTTGGGATGCAGGGGGATCTCTGTTCCACTGTGGATCTCCACAGGCTGCAGGGGGACAGCTGCCTCACCACAATCTTCACCACAGGCTGCAGGGGAACTTGTGCTAGTCTCTCTCCTTCTTCACTGACCTTGGTGTCTGCAGAGTTGTTTCTCTCAGAGATTCTCACTCCTCTCTCTGGTTGCAGTGGTGCAGGGCTTTTTTTTGACTTCTTATATGTTATCCCAGAGCTGTTACCATGATTGCTGATGGGTGCAGATTTGGCCAGCTGCAAGTCCAGCTTGGAGCCGTTTGGCATTGACCCTGTTGGACATAGGGGAAGTCTCTCACAGAAGCCACCCCTGTAATTTCCTTCCCCCTCCAATACCAAAATATTGCCATACAAACCCAACAGTTAATACTCTTTTCACAGGCTTCCATATGCTATATCCTCTTCTTTAAATGCCAGTGAAATAGCATTTTACTGTACTGTATAAATCTGTGTAGTGGATTTGTTTGCATCTGTTACTTTCTGTGAGATAAGAATTAGAAGAAGGGCAAAAGCAGGCCTAAACTTTTAAAGTATATAAAGAAAGCTTTATTGATAGAACTAAAGAAAAAAAAAAGACAGAATCAACTTTCAGAACATTTCTCCTCCCTCCACTTCTTCCCTCTTTTTCCACTGACAATGTAAAGGGAAAAAACTTGGAAATTTGTCAGTCAGTTTACCACCTCAATAATAATCTTCCTTCAGTACACTTAAGGAGAGGAGTCTCTTTTGCCAGCCATGGTGACTCCTCCACAAGAAACAGTTCTCTCGTGGCTTCAATGTCACAGCGAATCAGC
>VWZW01002393.1:82230-103569 GCA_013397115.1 Edolisoma coerulescens
TACAAAACTTTTTTTAGTGGCTTAACCGAGTTGTCAATATTCAAACCAGCCAGCTGATTGGTTTTGTCGGGTCTGGAGGAAGCTGTCAGCAGCTCCTCACAAAAAAACCACTTCCATAGCTCGTGTATTTCTCCTTCACTAGAAACCAAGCTATGCTATACCATGACAATCTGGCATCATTTTCTGCTGCAAAATAGCAAGGAAGTGTCAGATGTCAGATTGTGTTTAATGTTATAAAAGGACCACGCAGAATAGACAACAATGAGTTAAGCATCTGGTTGTAAAAATCTGGCATTTTAGTTTTTGTTTCCTTTTATCTTTTTTTCACTTTTCATTTCCCATGGAAGTACTGCTCAGACAGTTCAGAAAATAGGTGTGTGAATGAAAGAGGAAGCTGTATTTGAATTGCCCAGGGAGAAAGGGCATCAGCATGCTGAAATGAAATCGTCCCCTCATTGTACCGCACTTCACAGCAAAAAGAGAAGCTCACAAGAGCAGTGTTTGCAGTATCCCAGAAACAGTGGAGATATTCCCAGATGAGAAGCTAAGGCACATTAAAGAAAAGGGGAAAATGAACGGTGTACATCCCTGTTTTATGTTCTATACACCACTGCTTTCAGCAGCATAAATATCATAAGAAAATAAACAGTCTTCTTGCTTATTTTTCTTGCTACTGCTTCCAGGACCATATGTATTGCTCATTAAACTGCTGTGGATTAAACACAAAAGCAATCCTGGGTGCTGGAGTCTCCTACTCTTTCACCTCTGTGTGCTCAGCTCTGACATATGGAATCATATGGTCCTTTTCTCAGCTTGCCACAGTGAATAGTGTGCTATCTTCTGCAAACCCAGATGTTCGCACCACAGTGTGTTTTTTGGTTGGTTTTGGTTTGGTTTTTTGCAGTTCTGAGAGTATATATTACTGTGAAAATATAACTTTCTAGTGGCCATGGGGTAACTCCACTCTATTCTCTGTCATTATTTTCGATATGTATATTGTTTGATTCAGTCCTTTTACAGCCTGACAGGTAGTATTACATATGTTGCCACAGTAAAATTCCATGCCAGCATGAGGTCTTGGTTTCTATATGGTTTTTTCAGCTACATATCTAAAACTTTGTGTTTTGGTCTTTGCCACTGTGCCTCAAATTGTAAATTTATTTTAATTAAAATTCAATTTCCTTTCGCTGGAATGGTTTCGATTCTTTGGGGGTGATAGGTAGGGGTAGTGTTAGGGTTTGGATTTGTATTTTGGGGGGGTTGTGGGCAGGTAGCCCTTCCAGTAACATTGAAATTGGGGCTCTAGATACCATTAGGATCTCTCCGATTAAAGACAGGCTCTGGTTGCTATGGAGTTACTTGCTGCCTTTCAGCCTGGAGATGTCTGACTTCCTTGGCCACTTCTACCTGTGACATTTGATTCACATGCTGATGCCTTTGCTCTCAGCACTGTGACCCTGAGCCTGGTGTCCCAGCTCCTTGGTACTGCTCCTTTCCAGCTTACAGCTCCACTCTGTCTCACTTTTTAGTGTAATGGCTTTATTGAGCGGCACTCAGCTGCTCTAGGCTGCAGAACAGCTGTTACAAGGGGATCCTGTTTGAAAGAGATATGCATTCCTTGGGAGATGAGACCATGCATTTCTAAACAAGGAAGGATATATATAGAAACAGAAGTTCATTTTTAAAATACTGGGGTTTTTTTTGATTTCTTTTAATGAATTGATTTCAAATAGAACAAACAGAGAGATAGGAGGATATAACACTCAAAACAGAAAAACAAGTGGGAAGAAAGAGGGTTATTTGAGAAGAAAATTGAAAGCTTAGTTTTTCAGTTCTGTGGCCTTGGTAATTGTCTTCAAGAATGTAAATGCATTTGATTTCCTTTGAGGGAAAGAGACTTCTTTTTAATAAAATTTACACCATGAAAAAAAATCTTTTTTTTTTTTTATAAATAATGACTCTTCAATACTTCAATTTATGTCTTACATACCAAATAGTCTCATCTTTCCATTATATTTCATACTTGTGCTGAATGGTTTTCATTTGCTAGCTTGCTACTGTAAATGGAATTCATTAATCTGAGGCAAAAGTAATTATAAAAAAGAACATAAAATATCAGATTATTAGGATGATATCTTTCTCTGTCGAGATGGGTTACTTCAATCCATTCATCATCTCATAGAAACTCTAAGTTACTTTAGAAGGAACGTGACCTGAATTTAAATCTGAGGACACATATGAGAGTATGTCTAGGACTTAAAAAAAAAAAAAAAAAAAAGGAATCACTCAATGCCTGATATATTAAATTCTGGTTGTTAAATGCCTAGATGTTTCACTTCTGTTTTTAAAATGTGGCTCTCACATTGAATTGAACTGCACAAAAGTGAATTTCATGCCTGTCCAGAGTACCAAAATGAAGCATGACTGATGTGAATATATTCAATAGATTGTGGTAGCAACTGTTTTCAGTGTGGGAAATGATCACTATTTCACCCTCTACCTTCCAATGAATGGTAGAGAATCTTCTTTGCAGTCCAGGAGCATCCAGGGATTGCCTGATTGCTTTGAATTGTCTCAAAACTGGGCAGTGGCAACTTCACTTTTCCTTCCTTTCACGAGGGTTATAGAAGCAATCTTTTCAACCTCCTTGCTTTTGTCAAAGTGAGGACTAGGAGACAGAATTCAGCAATACACAGAGGCAGATTTGTTTTCCCAGGACCTTTAGACTCACTGTCTACAGAGGGAGGGGGATCTCTCCTGGGGCACAGCACATGTGGATACTGCTACTGCCGCTGGTGCAGCACAAGCCCCATTTGCTGTGGGTGCCTTTTGCTGCGATAGAGACCAGCATGGGCACATGCTGTACACCCTCCTGCAAGATAGCAATTGTTCCCTTTGTTACAAAATCTTTTCATCACTGGAGCTTCTCTTCATGGTGACCACCTCAGCTGAAAAAAAATCACGTACAGTATAATTTTCTGTAACCTTCTTTTTTCCTGTCCTTTATTTGAATCCTAAATAAATTGCATATATAAGCAGGGCACAAGACTCTTCTTTTTCTTGTACTTGACAGAATGTCAATAATGGCATGGACTTTCTCACTGCAAAAGTGAATGACATGTTTATTTCAAATATCCCATAAAACCTGATAAAAAACCCCTGATAAACCCTTTGAAAATATTTTTAATTGTAGTTATCAGTAAACCATAAAAGCTGTCTAAGTACTGTGAATTTTAGAAGTAAAAAATAAAAGCCTCACAAATATGCTGCTTCTGAGAAAGGATAGTTCTGTGTTTTTACATATCTGTACATATTCAAGCATACGGTAAAATTCAGATGGATGCCCTTGAAATGCGTACCTTTGAAATTGTTCCTAAATGTAACATTGTCAAGAGAATGTCTTCAGGAATGCTTGACTCAACATTTTATTGAAAAACCTTGCTTCTTTTTCTAGAAATGAGGCCTGTTTTTTAAAATCAAAGTGACTATAGAAATTGAGTGTTCTGCCCTGTCACTTGGCTGGGGTTAATCTAACTTTATAATCCACTTAGAATTAAATCCTTTTGTAGAAACATGTATTTATATGGAGCAGACTGATTAAGCCATGATATGAAGATAAAAGTACCTCGCTTATAAGAAGATACTCAAAAGAATATGAAGTGCAATGCTGGCAGAGAATGTTTTGTTTTTCATAGAATTTGTTTGTTCAGAAATAGATTTGCAACGCTATAGGAAGCAATGTTACCATTCCAGCTAACAGGAATCTTGACTATAAAAAGAAAAACTTATCATCTTGAAAAAAAAACCCTACATTTGATTTTGTAGGTGAAGTTCTAAAGTTTCATGACATATCAAACAGAACAGCAAGTATCATTACTCTGTCATTAAATAACAAACCCAAACTCTGTGAAGTAGCTTAAATTATCTAAAACCTCGGTGTTTTGTTCTTAGGGGCTTTTTTATTGCAGTTCACATGCTCTTACAAATTCTTGGAAATTTGTTATAGATTTAAAGAAAGGTTTCACTGGGAAAAAAAAAAAAAGGAAAGTAGCCAGATTCACAATATTTAAAGGTGTTCAGTTTACAATCTCTTAATATTAATTGTCTCTGTATTGAAAGTAAAACCACAATGCAGGTAGCATGAAGTCTTTTTATCTGTAGGCAGTGGTCTGTAATCTTCTATTTTCTGTCCCCAGTTGTCAAGAATAGAAAAATATCAACAGCTTCCAGTGATAGTTCAGCCAGGCGAAAATAAGAGCATACTCCCTTAGGAAGTCCTGATATTGTGACATTTGTGTCAGCCTAAGTCAACTACTCAAACTTTTTTGTAGGACAACGTATTCAGAGAGTTCAAAAAGTTTACAACTTAAAAATGACAGAATTCCTTGTTTTAATTGGGTTTGCTGTTCAGCTGAATATCCCTGTGCTGCCACACCAATGAGGGCATTCTTTATGCTTTCCACCTCCTTTTCTTGTTCTACATGACTTGACTTTGTCAGATGAGGTATTTATCAATGTCATAATCTCTCCAGGAAGGTATGGACACATAGGAAATCCAATCAGCAGTGTATGCATAACACCATGACATCACTAGCAGATACAGCTACATACTGAACTACTCATGAGAAAACTGTACTTGAATTGGGCAATTTAAAATGTTTTGGTTAGATTTAAATTTATTAATCTAAATAAATTTATTAGTCAGTTTCAGTGAGAAAAATAAATTAAACCTTCATGGAATTTCCATAGAGAAATTTCATTTAGAGATGTCTTTATTTACTATTCCTTACCTAAGTGCAATTTCTTTGTCCAGCTCATAGGTATCATAGTACCTAGCTGTAAAATAAAAAACAGAAAATTGAAAACTGTGATTGGGAATGAGATTTTTATGCAATCTATGGAAGAGAAGAGGGAACCTCCATCCATTTCTGGCATCAGAGTCTGGTCTATGCTGGATATCAGTAGAATTATACTGGTACTCATGATAGAAAGGGAGGGAGCTGTCAAGCTGAAGGGACTTCAGGGACAGTCAGCCACGGTGCATTGGGAATTGTGATCTGTAAACATGCTGTGGGCCAGCCAAATCCATTCCAAAGCAAGCAAAGGTTGAGATTCTCCTTCTGTGTAAAAACCCTAGATGTAATAAGTCTCTATAGGATTTTCTGAGGACAATGTCTGTGCCAAGTTACTTAGCAAAAGGATGGTTGTTGTTAATTTTGCTGGAAAATGGTTTTAGCTTCAGTCCATTGACCAGACCAAATAAAAAAATCAAATTGACTGTCAAAACCTGACTCACTGCTACATGTGCTGTAAACTTATGCTGTGTTACTGGAATACATCTTCTAAATTAACAATACAGTATGTTTCCTTTTAGTCTTCCTGTCACAGATATATCTTAAGGAAAAAAGATAGAAGAAAGAAAAGATATTAGCTGAGGAAAATTCATTTGCTACTGTGATTATTTTGAGAACAACAGAAGGTTTTTTTAATTTATTTTTTAGCTGAATAATCTGAAAAACTCCTACAGCTCCCCATCCTAGACTGGCTCCAGAGCCATTGACTTCAAGTCCAAATGTTGATATTTATATGGAAAATTGTAATATGGAGCTTAATTTTGATGGGGAAATATTAACAAATATAGTTTTAAAAAATCATCCCACTAGATAAAAGTACCACATATTTAATAAAACCAAGTACACAGTAAGATAAAAAATTGCAATCAACTCTATTCTTCTGTAAATATTCAAGAAGGCCATTATTTTTAAGCATGATTTGGTATTATCTCCAAACCATTGACAAATAATTATTGAGCTCAAAACACCAAGGAGCATTTGCAGTGAAATGCTGACAAACATCTTAATTGTAAATCTCTGAAGATCTGATTCATATTAATATGGAAATTAAATATTAAAAGGCTAATGCTGGACTTTGCAGTCTGTTGTCTTGCATCCTAAGCACTTGCAGTTTCACAGATCAAATGTTTCTTCAGTATTCCAGAGGAAATTGTCTTTATTTTAGTTCAGAAAGTAATGACCTATTTGCTTAATATATGCATATTAGAGGTACTACGGTTTCAGTAAAACACTGGAAATTGCACCTCTGCTTCAGCATCCCTGGAAACACTTACACCTGGGGCATTGCTCAGTGTGGATGGGTCATACAGGGCACACTGGGATTCCAGCAAAGGGATTACCCGTGCCTGTGATTAGCTGTGTGCCACTGGGGTTTCTTCCTCTAATTCATAGTGGATGTGGCTACTCTGAGGGCAGGAATTACTCTGCAGTATGTTCCAGATACTCCTCGTCCCTTCCTTAGCTGGGTTGAGTACTTGGCCTGACAATGCAAAACAGGGATCACTGTAAATCTGTGATCCACCCAGCAGTTAGGATGCCCTCCCACGTCCCACTCTTACAGTTGTAATTATTCATAAGTTGGAATAATCCTGATAATTGACTTTAAAAGTAGGAATATTTTAATGCAAATCTGTTAAGCGAAGCTTTTACCAAAGTGGTCAGTCACCTGCATATTCCTAGGAAATAGTCTAATACAGCCTTCTTGCACCAAATTCTTTGCTAAAAATATTAAGATACCTTGCTAACAATAAGATTCTGGTGTACTTGGTGTTTGTGTCATATTGAGACCATTACCATCAGCGTATATATTGCACCATGTAGGATCAGAGGTACAAATCAGTCATGCAGACTTAGATGGAAATGGCCTACATAGTTTCACACTGGAAGGCAGATTTGCTAGAGGCTATGATGTCTTCATGTGGAAACACTACATCTCTGTGGGGAGCTCCGACCTTCTTTGTCAGAAATGGTGTTAGATGAAAACACATGCATGCCTTAAATGAGTGCCAGATATTTCATGCATCACTATTAAGTACCAAACAATGAATCATATTCTGGAACTCTTTCTGTGGGTTAAGGAGCAGATGATATTTTTACCCCGAAAAATATTCAAACATTCTAAAGCCATATCTTCTAGAAAGGACTAGATTTTACTTGGAAATAAAAACCCTGGAGAGATTTTTTTTCAAAAAGAGAAGCAGTGTCATTTGCATTCACAACTTCATGAGGAGATACATGTTTCAGAAGGAGATGCTTTTAAATGTTCCTCTTTGACTGAAACTTTAAGTACTCTGTAGATTCTAAAGAAGTATCTTTAAAGAAATATCAAACATAGTTATTCAGGCAGGTAGATAATATACACATTTTCATGGCATATGTAATCTTCTGCCTCAAGCCAATCATTCATTCAAGATAGATATTGTATTATAATTCAGGAAATCCTACTTGAGGGGTCATTATAATTAGCAATCCTGAACTGTACACTTGTCAAAAGAATAGTTTTGTGTTCACCTAAGTCAAGATTTTTTTTCTCCTCTCTCTTTTCCTCAACTGAAGCCAAAAATTTCCAAGCAGCTTGTCATCAGATTTGTCTAAAGTACAGATATCCCTAATGGATGGCATCTGATAAATTCTTTTCAAATATCTTACAGTAAAGGGCAGCGACAGCAAGCAGCTGCAATTTGTTTGATGTTGCTCAGCAAGGTTGCATTGAGAACAGGTGGCACATACCCAGAATGAGTGCATATTATCTGTCTTTAAATATTCTTGATAATAAAGCATATTTATACTGTTGGGTGACATTACCTATAAAGGATGATTGTTTGACTGGGGAGTAGGATTTATATAAAAATATGCTAAGCTACCTCTTCAACTTAAGATTGGTCTTGAGAAGTTTCTTTAAATATAATCAACTGAAGTAAGATTTTTTGTAGAAAGACTTAAATAAGCAGTCAGGACTGAAAGGAAAGAGCTTATTTTCCTAATGGGAATCTTAATAAGAATTTGAGTTATCTTAGTATCTTCAAAGCTTTGCATTATAAATGAATGTCGTTAATCAGATTTTCCTGTCTATTTTCCAGTATGTGAAGTGACCAAGAAAGGTGCATAACAATAAACACCTACAATACATAGTAAGAGCATTCTGTAGTGTTTTTTAAAACAAAATCAATAACCTGAGAACAGAAATTTTACTGCCTGAGATGGTAGTAAATGCAGATGAAGACCTACAAAGACATGTGCCAACAAACTCTTTAAAAGAGATTCTTTGATCTGAATCACTTCTTAGCAGCAGATATTTTCTTACCCTCCTGTTTGATTTTTTTTTTATATAATGGCAAGCTTATTGCTCAAAAAGTAACACTTAAAATTAAAAATTTACATAATTTGCTTAAACGTATGATCAATAAGGAAAGCAAGCATTCTTGTACTTCTAAAAAGTACGTTCAATGGACTGGATGTTTTTGAAAGAATTACTCTTTTCATCTTTCTCTCTCTGTTCTCCAGACCTTTATTTAATCAGTTTCTTACACTCTCCTCTTCATATTTCTATTTTGGCTGACACACAATACCAGCTTGATGTTTCTATCACTTAATTACGTTACTAGTAAATAATTATTCATTATTAATCAGCACAGATGTGTTTCAGAATAACACTAGATATGGATGATGCAGTTATCCATTGTAAATAGACATTTCTTCTGGCTTTAGCCATGACTTCTTGTTGTACTCAGTATGATGAACTCACATTGTATTCGTCTCGAAGATTCCTCCTGACAATCTGTGTGTGGCAATGAACTCTTGAAGGCAGAAATTGCCCACAGTCAGTTGTGGCAGATTGCCACAGAAAATCTAGCAATATAATTTATGGTTTTATCCATTGCTATGGCTCTAGGAATAAAAAAGTGAGTAATGATTTCCTAATTCTTCCCCATAAAGTTGTCCAAACTTGGAAAGGCCTGTTTTCAAGCTGTATTCTCAAGTTTTTTATTTTTCCTTGCAGAAGCACTCACAATATCAAACTAGAAAAATGTGCTCTGTGTACATAAATCCTAAAGGAAGTCCTCTGTTTTGTTAATGTAAAAACCTTGTCTGCGTCTGTGCTCTAACTTCATTACTACTGTCAAGTTTAAAATAGTAATTATGATTGATTTACTGTTAGCATTTGTGTCATGACACATATGCAAAATAACATGAGTTCTCCTCTGCCTAAGATTTAGAAATTCAGTTTTCCAAGATTAGTCTTTTGTTGGTCTGCAACTCACATGTGAAAGGTCTTTGACGTGTAATTTATCTCTGTAATTTATTATTTTTTTATCAATCGATAAATAATTTGATGAAGCCTGCTTTGTTCATGAAAATGCACAAATTATTTCATTATTTCTGGATCTTTTGAGTCACAGCTTTTTTCCCTGAAAATCAATGGCTGTGTTGGCTTTTTGTTGCATATCTCAGCATCTTCTATTAATATCTCCCAGGGCATGCTGAGGTCTATACTCATTGTTTGACCTACAGCATTTTCTTGTCCTGCTAGTCACCAGGCATGTTTCAAAAGTTATGGAAGTGTTTTGCTAGCATTCCACAGCTGGTGAACAAAAGCCCAGGGAATGGTGTCAATTGGGTTCAGAATCCATACTATCTCTTTACCCAGAAATGTCTTGTTTGTTTTCCAGTGTTTCACCTAATATCGCTGATGCTTAGAGAAAAAGAAAATGCAGTTTTTCTCAAACATCCCACCATCTGCTTTGAGCACCAACAAATGTGTTTCTAAATATATTCTTATCTGGTTTGAGTATAACTTTCTTTCCTAAGCTATTTACAACTCTTTTTTGAGCTGATGACTGAAAACGTTTTAAGGACATCTGATCATATAGTTTCTGCAAAGAGGATGAGAAGCATTTCACATTTTAGATGATTCTTTTTAAAATCATTATATACTTATATCTCCAATGACTTCATTAAATCATCAACAATATCTGGTGAGATTAGTTGACCAGTTGATAGACTGGAAAGGACTTTCTGGTAATACTCACTGGATTATTCAGTTTTCTCAGGTATTTCATGTAAGATTTGAAAGTGTCCTTGAATTTTTCAAATTTTAAAAAAAATATCATTATTGCAGAAATTATTAAGGTGTTTTTCAGTTATCTTAGATTTCCCAATAGTCTCATAAAAGGACTTAATTGCTTAGGAACTGAGGTGCGCCTATTACAAAATTCTGTTTAAGAACTGTAGTCTGAGTGGCTTTTGTTTGTGGTCTCTTCTATTGCCAGATGTACTGTGATCCTCCAGTCTGAGCCAACAACCTTCCAAACTTGAGCTAACAAACACATCCATCATCTCTTCATAGATGGCGCATAGTTTGGATAACATGTAAAAATTCAAGCAGTCATGACACAGAGCATCCACAGCTTTTTCTAAATTCTCATAAACCTAAGCAAAATGTCAAATCAGTGTAAGAAATCCAAAATAGTGAAGGCATTCCATTTGCATATTCTCTTTGATAACTGAGGTGCCCTTCAAATAGACACATGCTTTGTGAAAGTGAGTAATTATAAAAGACTTAATCAAAAAGCACTTAGCAGATGTTATCTCAAGCACTGCTGATACTTTTAAGTGCATCTCCAAGTGGGCAACATCAGAAATGTAATTATCTTGTAGGCAAGGAGAAAATTCACTCAATGTTAATCTAAGAAGTGTTTTTTATACAACTTCAGCTCTTATGCGTTCTCCAATGACTGGTTCATAACAGGTGAAGAAGGACAGGTTTATTTTAGGCAAATGAATAGTGGAAAAAATAGAATCTTTTATCAAAGTTAACTAAAACAGTACCACAAACCAGCAGCAGGATTATCTCATAAACTAAATCTGGGATTATTTTAGTTTGGAAGTCGGCAAACAGACATAGGAAATAACATGTCAATTTCTTTTTCCCTCCTTTATTCCATATATTATGCTGACAGTGTTATTTACCTGTACTGGAAATGGAGAAGGTTCAATCCTTTCTGAGCACTTTAATAGGACAGAAACAATATAATTGCATTGATTATTTTGTACTTACTTCTTGCCCTATTAGCTAATGTATTTGCAGATACTGATCTATTAAAAAGAGATAGAAAAGCAACTTCCCCTAAATGAGACAGCATTCTTTCCTCAGATGTGACAATTTTATTCCAAGATGGATTTTCCTCTCTATAGAAAAGTTTGAATATTTCTTGTGGAATGAAAATTTTGTATCTGTCCCTGTAATAATTCAGTGACACTAAAAATGTTCCAGATGTCTGAATGTTCACAGTGTTGAGAAATGGGCACTTCCTCTGTCTTTCCTCTGTCCTTACAACTTCCTCTTTGTCCTTATGAAAAGGATTCCCTATTGAATCTTGGTTGAGTTTTTAGAGGGAAGGACACCATGACTCCTTTGCTCTTTCTACTTAAGCATCACCTTTCAAACATAAATTTGCTCTACCTAAAATTTCTTGCATGTCTTCTATTTTTTATTTTGCTAATCTCAACTCCATATTTTGTACTTTCAGAAAGGTTTCTTGGATATGCAATAAAATCCTTTCTTTTGAACAAAAGAATGTGAATGTGACAAAAGAATGTGAATATGAGGCATGGCTGTAACCTTCCTTTCGGTTTGTGATGTTAATATTCTTGGATATTTTTTTAATTCACTGACTTTCATATGTCTTCTAACCAACACTAATCCTTCTGTAAGGATTCTTACTATTTTCAAACTAGCGAAGAGATTATTTCTAATGAACAGAACCATTTCTTCAAAGACAGATTGTTCACAGTCTGGATTTTGTCACTCTCTTCTCTGTTGTTATTTTGACTTCTTCACTGCTGCTGCACAAATGGGCCTTTTTATGAGAAAGAGCTTCTTCACCAACAGTCTGTTTACTGTGTAAGTTGAAGAACTCATCTACCTTTTTCTTCGTGATATAGATTTGCCTCTCTTCACCTGCACATAAAGTATTTTCTTTAACTGGGTTCTTGTTCCTTTCTGTTTTATTTAGGTACTTGCTTTTCTTAGCCAAAACATCTCATTTGTTTTAAATAACTTGGAGCCTCACTGGCTTTCTCTAGCCAGCATCATTTTCTAGTTGCAGTTTTGACAGAAGAGTATTCAAGAACTGGTTAATGTGAATATGCCTTTGCTTCTACTGATATCATATCTGCATTATTTCTCCCTTGCTGAAGTTTTCAGTAATGCCAAAACTGGAATATGACTGTGAATCTCAGAAGAGAATGCTGTGAATTTATGTCCCTAAGTGACATTCACTTGACATATTAATCTTCTGAATTTCTGTCAGTATTCATGTCTTTCATGCACATTTAAAAGGATCTATCTTTGCTGCCTAATTTCATAAATGAGACACTTATGTTTCAAATTTGAAATAAAATATTGCATTGATTATAACTTACATTATGCAAATGAGAGAGCTACTAGAAATATATAAAAAGCCCATTCTAGTGTTGTGACATCAAATTTTAGTTCACATAAAATAGAAACTGTGTTCATACATAGAAATAATCCTTCTTGACTCAGTTTGCCACCTCCAATGATAGTTGTTTTGATCACTTCATTGCCTATAGCTCTGAGTGAGTTAGAGAGTTAGAAATGGCATAACTATAAGGAAATTATATTAACATATTCAATCCAAAAACATGTTAACACAAGCAATAACCCTCCTTCTGAACAATTCCTGGGATAAGATTCTCAAATTCAATTTTTTTTCACGATGTAAGGAAATATAAAAAACCTGGAAAATCTGCTTATCTGAATCTGAGCAAGTATGGTTTCATTATTTATTGGAAAGAACACAAGCCCAAGTAGAGTATTTTTCCCTTTTGCTTGTAACTCGTATGATGAAGGGATAGGTTCTGAGCATTGTCGTAACAGAGTTTTTAATGTTTGGCCCAATTACAGTTTGTCTTAGCAGAACACTTCTATTTGACAACAAATATATGTTTCCCATGTCCTAAATGATTGGTTTCCACCTTCCAAACATATTACTTCGCAAGACATCATTTTTCTTTGTAGTAAAAATTATAGGAGGTAGACATGTTTACATGATACAGAGGAAAATAGTCAATAAAAGGGGGCTTGCTGGCTACCAGCTTGCAGAGTACAATTGCCTGAACAAAAGACTTAGGCCTGTTACAGCCATCTGCTGCCCCATTATGTAGCAAGGCTTTTCCTAAAGTGTCTAGAAACATCTTTTAGTCGCAATATCTCTTTTCTTGGGGGACCAAAATAAAAAGAAAAGTTCAGAATCTGTTTTTCGTACTGCCTGTTTCTTTGAATTTCATTACTCTGAAAGCCACACAGTGAGCGATGTGTTGTTGGTGACAGCCCTGCCAAAACTTTAGGCTTTTTCTGCTCTAGGTGAGAAAAGTAAGCCCACAGTGAGAGCTGCCAGGGGCATCAGGCCTCCCTGTGGACAGCAGCTGACACACAGCCGTTCCCTCAGGAACAAGAGCCACTGTAGTAGCAGCATGCCTCTTTTCTCTCAGGGCTCTGGCACTAATATTTTTGCAACTCCTGTTTCATAGTGTCTGGCCGTCAGCTCGCTCTGATCAATTACTTCTTATTTTGCCTGTGTGTAAAGCTGGCACTGAAGTGGATCTGCACATTTCTGGCAGTATAATAGCAAAACAGGTCTACCTGGTTAAGATCTAGTCAGGCACAAGTCACAGACAGTGGGGACATTCAGTGTGTAAAGTAAGTGCATATACAGGTTGATGAACTTCACTCAACTAAGCCACAGAGATTTTCCCTGGCAGCCTTCTTATGGCTGAGCTTCCAAGTTAAAAGACATGACAGGCAGCTGCTAGGGTTAATGAGATCAACCATGGAGTAAGGGGGGTTTTTTTTGCTTGTCTCAGGATGTGACAGCAAAGAACAATCTGTAGGTTAGTTATGAGTACAAGCCCAGGCAAAGTGAATAGGGGAAGAAATTCCACGTGGAGGTCATCGAGAGGTAGGTGAGCACTATCTCTTTTGTATTTAGATCTGACACTAACTCAAACCTTCCACTGAATGGAACCTAAGATACTATGAATTTGGGGACAAAAATAACCCAGTCATTCATTTTAGGAAACCAATTAAAAATAATGATTACACATACTCAGACAAAATGTGGTAACATGCGGCCTCCCTGATTAGTGTTTCATAAACCACCGTGGTATTTGATCTGAAATGACTCATAAAAAGAAATGATGGTTTAATACTTTGTTCCTACTTACATGTTGCATATGAGGTTCCTATGAAAGAAAGCAGAACAAAAATGTCTGGTTCCTACCTCCACAACAAAAAGTGAGCTCATATGAAATTCTAAATTAAGAAAACAGATTTTATAGGCAGCTGTTTGTATGAAGTAATATACTCCAAGAACACAGAATTCCTTATTAAGGATAATAAGGAATGTAAGACTATGTCATATTGGTCAAGAGAAATGTAAATGTATCTGAGAAAAGGGTGAAAAAAAAGTTATACCAAATGGATCAGTCATGAAAAATTTGAATATTATTTGGGTAAACAAAACTCTTGTAAGTTAATTCAGGTGAATGTTCTTGCCTTTATATATTATTGTAACTTCATAGATCAGTCTTTAGAGAAGAGGCTTAGCTCTCTGGTGGTGACTTGCATTTGAAAACTAAACTAAACCATATGTTTAATGCAGAAGCTTCTTTCATACAAGTGAGATTTTCAACTTTTCACATGATATGTTTGAATCACTAATTGCTAATTGCAGATTCCCTCACTGTTCTTTTTAGTGACATATTTGTACCAACCACTGAAAGATTATATCGAGAACATCAATTGGTGCATAAATATTTATGAATACTTAAGTGGAATAATCAAGTGTAATAAACTCTCCAGAGATACTCCTGGTATCTGAAGCAAATTTTAAGAATCATATAATGTGTACATATATGCTGTGAAAAAGGTTAACATTTGCCTTGCCAGAATCCCTCTGTTATTAGAGGAATTAATTTGCTTTTGAGCTTTCCAAACAAACTTTTCACTTAAAACAGGTCGGTTTTTTTTTTGGTGGGGAAGAGATCTCTAGGCTAGTAGAATAATTTTATTCCCAGATTACTTCTCAAGAGACAGCAGTGCCAGATAGTTTGTGACTTAAAATTTTATTAGCACTGTAAGTTTTTTCCCTTCAGAAATACAGAACTTCTTTAATTTCTTATTGCTTTACTATCAGCAGAGGCTGAAAGGGAGCCCTGCTCAGTAAGAAAACTAAGCACAGCAGTAGGCACCTACAAGGCACCTTGTTCCCACCTGTGTGGCTTTTCAAGTGGCGAAGCCTCAAAAAGTGCAAAGGGAAGAGAGTTGTTCCCCATTCCTGCTTCCCTTTAGAAGGACAAGATATTGCTGCTGGATATCTAGAGGAATTTGCCATTGTTGTAGCAAATTTTGTGAAGTTGCCCTGTTTCTCTCCTTGGACTGAAAAAGAAGTACTGATTATGAAGTTTTATATTAGGATGTCTCTGACAACTCACTGGCTGCTAGGAAGCATAATTACAGGTAATATGTGTAACATTGAAAAAACTGATTCTGCATAATGGTGACATTTATGGATATTTTTATGGAAAAATAGGTTTTTTACATATTTTGACAGAAACTAAGACCTGGAATGCAGATATAGCCAGTCCTACATATCCTCTCTTGCTGTCAGGATGCTAAGCCTCTGCAATTTATTATTTTAATACTCCAGTCATTCCAAAATCTTTCTATTTTCTCCTAACTTCCAGTCAACTTAGTCTCGACAGACAAAGCTGTATCACGTCGGCCTCACTGGAAAGAGAGCATTATCCAGGAATCCTGGCTTTAGGCTTTGTCATCACCATTCCTGGACCACATCTTGGTCTAAGGGTTTGGACTACAGCCCTTTACATTTCTTGTCTTAGTGGAGTGATATGTTAGACTTTAAATCTAGAAGTAAGATATTTGAGGATTAAAATTATTATAAATTCTTACAAAATTCTTATAAATGAAGTTTTTAATCTAAATTGTACAAGCGATTTCCTCTAGCTTTTTGGTGTGGCAACTGGAATTTTGATTCCAGAAACGGATCCTCTCACTCCTTAATTCACAAAAACTTCCATGAATTAAATATAAAACCAGGAATTCATTCAAATTAATCCTGTATTACTTTTTATGAATTCTATTTCACTGTGGTTTCAAGGCTTCAAGCCTTGAACATTATTTTTCTGATGGCACAATACAAACCTGATGGCCAAAATACTCTGATTCAATTTTGGCAGTTCTAGACTATGATTTTGCAATGAATTCAGTGACGACAGAGATCATTGCAAAAGTCAGGGATCAAGACTTGACACAAAGAAACAGCTAAACAGATCAGGGTCAATGGTGTGTATGCACTGAAGAACTGATTCATGTGCTCATATCCTATTAACTGTTATTTAATGCTGAAGTGATTTGCTGAGTTTGGCCCTGAAGATTTGCATTTCAACTCATGCAAAATGAGAAGCACCACCAGATATTTCCAATAGTCTCACAAGAAACTGGCAAAATATTGTCATTCCAGCTGAGGCAGATCACTAAATCAAATGAAACATAAAATGCTGAGGTTTTTTTTTTTTTTTTTATAATAACATAATCCATTTTACACCACTTCCCCTCTCTCTATTTCATGCAAGTAGTTATTATAGGTAAGGAAGGAAGGAGGATATGGTGCTGTCCCTGTTTACTGAATAAAAGAATTCAGCATCCAAAGCTTGGTCTTGCATATTTCATTACCATTAAACACACAGAGATAAATAAAAGTTCTGATGTTCCATTTTGATTTTAATTTCCAAAGGCATTTCATAAAGCTCTATAATGTATGTTCACCCAGTGATAACATGCTCTTTAAATAACTTTCAGTATTAGTAGTGACATGATGATCTTTTTTCCCATTAAAATGTTTTCCTCAGTGATAAATAATCAGTTTCAATGTCAATTATTTTGACTCCATTTTGTGGAGAGATGAATAACCAGGCACAGCTAAATACTGCTGCAGAACAGGTTTATGTAGACGTATAACTTTATTCTATTAGTATATATTCATATATAATAACAACAAATGCATATTTGTAACTCCTTTTTTCCTACTCTTCATTTAGGAGAAACATTATTTAATGTGTTCCTTTAAAAGAAAGAAGCAGAACTACTTACTAACTAGGGTTTAAAGCCTTCATTTAATTTCCTTTTTCTCTTGGGCCATAAAATAACTCATGAAATATGAGATATTTAGTATGACTAATTAATCCCCATCTGATATTTTTTCTAATATTATTACCATATTAATTAGCTAATTACCCTAACATTGCCAATGGTAATAAAATGAAAGCAATACTGGAACCACTCTTGTTGAGTTGTAGTCTGGCAAACGTCATTGCATTTAAAGTATTTCTGAAACAAACTGCAGTTCTGGGGAGGGAAGGTAAGAGTTGCACCCTGTATCAAATCTATTTGACATCACCAGGAAGTCTACCAGGCAACTTCAAGGAAACATGCCTTTTATGCCAATATGTGTAACTTGAGATATTGATATTCCCTTTCCTACCTATGAAAATAAAACAGGTACCAAGTTAGAATTTTTAAGACAAGGAGGGAATGTTCAAAAATTTCAGCATATTTCAGTTGAATGCATAGATCGGTAGACAGATAGATAACAGTTAAGTAATCAGACATTATTGTGATGGAATTGTTTAGAAGACTGACAAACCAGACCAGTTTTCAAACTTCACTGAATGAATTAATGGTACATTTCTTAGTAAAGTTTTACTTGCGAATTATTAATCATGATCACTACACTTGCAAAACTGTTAGTCCTTTATACCTATGTTCTGAATTATCTGTGAATATACAATAACATAGAGCCAATGACATATAGTTGCTAACAGTGGCCATACTTCTTGGTGGTATTAGTTGCTAACGTCCAAGTGATCAGGCTGGAGGACTCATTGATGAAGGGCCAAAACCAAAGTGATTTTCTAATCTTTCTTCTCTGATTTTTCTGTACTTATGTCTGATGGTTTTATGTCATTTTCCTCTCCTCAGAAGGGGAGTCTAATCTGTCCCAATCATGTTTTTCTAGTTTCCTTTGTTTTGTCAATCATCCTTTTGTGTATCCAAGGAATCCTATTTGTAGTCCTTTAGACTTACCTTTCTGTGTCTTGCACTTCTACATTAATTAGACACGTGCCTTCACATGCCAACACACCCCTCTTTGCTTGCCACTTAGGTGGTCATACTACCCATATACTTAGCAAAATGCTTATACATTTTTTCTGGTGAGACCATGATACAAAATACCATCAAACTGTTTTTGAATATGTTAGTTTGCGTATAATCATATTACAGGCAAGTTAATATTATTTATATTCTTATCATCACACTATTAATTTGTAAGTGCTTTAGTTACAAGGGTTAGGCAGCAGAGTGCCAGCTCATGTTGATTGCAACTGAAAACAATTACTTTGACATTTTTCTATGGTAGCTATGCAAAGCAGGTTTGGTTAACTCACCTCAGTGAATAAAGAAAAAATGTTTATGTATATTCAGGGTCTGAGTTCTGAAACATAAACTTATTTTATTTCAGTACAGCACTGGCAAAATAAAGAGGACAGGAATAAAGTTTAAAAACCTCACTTTTCTTTCATTAATAAGCACCTCTTAAAAACTGCTTTCTTTTCAGACTACATCAACACTATTAGCATTAGACTTGATTGGAGTTTTAAAGTTGTAGCAATAGTAAAGAGCCTCTCTGATGGGTTCAGTTTGTAGTCTAATAATCTAAACTGAGTCCATGAAGGTAGTCTGATGCAATCCCACAAAAAAGAGGCTGTGTCAAAATGAGGCTTGTCCTGGCACCACTTAATGGTTCCATGTAATCTTCACTCAGTACTCTGTCCAAGCAGTTCCTTAGATGTGCTCAAATTGCTTATATAAACAAGTGCTCATCACAGTGTAAAAGGATCAAGACAGTAGAAAAATGTACAGTGTTTACTTCCCAATTTTATAGCTGTCCTCGGAGTAACCCAAATCTCAGCAGGACCCCCTGAAGTGGGTGATAGCACATTATCACCATAGAACACATGCACTCACATTAGTCATGCTACAATGACATTTAAACTGTGCTTGCTTATCTGAAGAGAAAGAAATCATAAATCCTATCTTAAGCTTTCCTAGAACTTTCTGCTTGTAGCTTTTTCACTGCAAGTTCACCTTTATTATCTTTTTTCTTCAGGTGCTTGTTCCCACTGGCTGATAATCCTAGGACCTGATATACCGCCTCCACAAGCGCCTGGCAAAACTTGCTCTAAATCAAATGTTTTGTTTGGATTTCTGTTCCATTCTTGTGGATAGCTAAAGGAAAGTCTTTGACGAAAAAGTGTTATTTTCCTTCATTATGTTCTGCAAGATGCCTTGAATTATACTCTTCTGTGCAAATGAATGCATTCAAAACACCACAGGAATGAAGAAAGCAGCCTGTTTCCTGAGTTTTCTCTGGGATAACTTAGGTGAAAACATGGGGAATCTTGACTAATTGTTTGTGCAAAGCTACTTTATATTCCTGTCACAGCTGAATCTCATTCATTTATAGCATTGAGAATTATTTGTGAATATATCTAAGAACCAGAAAGTAAGGGAAGTTAGTCTTATAGCATAAGATACACAGATTGTCTTTACAATGTATTTAGTGCTTTAATCAATGATGGTGTTTTGCAGTTTATAAGTTGTTGAAGTGCATTGCTTTTGAAAGGTAGAAATGTTTTTCAAAAATGTATTTATTAACATATTTTCTCTATCTTATAAATGAAAAAGCTATTTCCCATCCCATATGGGCATTTCCAGAGCAGTTGCCATTTCATTCATCAACAGTACAGTAAATGCAAATTGACTCAAAGATGAAAACCAATACTTTAGCTAGCTTATATGTGAGTATTTCTCACACTCATATCTATTGAATGTCAGCTCCGTGTTACGTTTATTTCAGTACAAGGGATTTCTAAAATGTTCTTAAAGTTCATCTTGTTAGATAACTTTTGAAGTTGAAAGAGTTTTTTGTCTCTGCTGGTTACTGAACCATGTTTTTATGGTTGTCAATGCAATTAATATAGTTACATACCACATGTTGGTTGATTACACCTCTTCAAATTTTCTGATGTCATGGAGAATGCAAAAAATATCTTTTGCAAATGGAGGGGAGAAGGGAAGTAGATATTACCAGAGCTGTTAATCAGAATATTGTTCACTGTCAAGTTAAAAGTTCACTTTTCTATCTACTTAAGGAAGGTCTGCAATTTACTCCCATGCCACATTGGAAGCTATTCTCTCCCAATTCTCTTATGCCAGAAGAACTCCCAAAAGATATCTCACTGTGTTGGACAAAGGATCCATTTAGCTCAATATCAAATCTCCACCAGTGCCAAAAGAAGTTATCACTACTGTATGCATGCTCTGTATGTAGCTGTCCCCACAGAGAGCATACAAGCTTGAAGGCTGTGTACAGTCCATTCCCATCAAAATCAATACTATGCTCTGTTGCTGAACGAGAAATCAGAGGGCACATGACTTTGCCTCTTACAACCTGTTCATGGGCCTGATGTCTGTGATGTTCAAATGATTGCTGAACCTGCTGGTGCTATGTTCCTCCAAAATTTACTGTTGCAACAAGTTCCAGAAGATTGCTTATCATTAGACAAGCTTTAAACATTTGTTTAAAACCAATTTCCTATAAGTTTCCATTGTCCTCTGGTTTTACTGTTACATTTTCAATCTATAAATCAATTTATCATTTCGTAAATGTTAATCCTCTCCCTATCAAGCAAAAATACAGGCTGGAAGAAGAATGGATTGAGAGAAGCCCTGAGGAGAAAGACCTTAGGATGTTGATTAATGAGAGGTCAACATGTACACTTGCAGCCCAGAAAGCCAACTGTATCCTGGACCTCATGGAAGGAATCACGGCCAGCAGGTAGAGGAAGGTGGTTCTCCTCCTCTACTCTGCTCTTCTTAGACTGACCCCACCTGGAGTACTGCATCCAGCTCTGGAGACCCAACATAGGAAAGATGCAGACCTATTGAAACAAGTCCAGAGGAGGTCCATGAAGATGGTCACAGAGCTGGAGCACCAGGTCTATGAAGACAGGCTGGGAAAGTTTGGGCTGTTCAGCCTGGAGAAGAGAATACAGGGACACCTTACAGCAGCTGGAGAGGGACTTTTTACAAGACCATGTAGCGATTAGACATGTGGAATGACATTTAACTGGAGGAGGGTAGATTTACCATGAGGGTGGTGAAGCACTGGCAAAAGTGGCCCAAAGAAGCTGTGTATGCCCCTCTGGAATTGTTCAAGGCCAGGCTGGATGGAACTTGGGGGGACCTGATCTAGTGGAAGGTGTCCCTGCCCATGGGAGGGGCTTGGAACTAGATGATCTTCTAGATCTCTTTCAACCC
>VWZW01002393.1:103635-134614 GCA_013397115.1 Edolisoma coerulescens
TTTTTTTGCCTGCTCACCATTCTGAGCTAGTGATTAACAACAATTGCTAGTGACAGCTCCAAGGTCTCTTTTCTGAATTGCAGTTGCCAGCTCTGACTTCAGTCTTACTTATATCTGACTTAAGATACTTTCTCCTAGATGCGTTAATTTTTAATTTAATAAGCTTAAGTGAAGCTTACTTGCTACCATTTTGTTGAAATTCTACCTGATATCCCTCTAACAGAGAGTATAGGTCAGTTCCACATACGTTTAAAGAGACAGTTGACTTGTATTCTTCTTTTGGATTAGATTTTGATGGGTTGTTGTTTAAATGATGCAGCACATATATTGAAGATTTTTTTTATTGCAGCAGTCACTAATAAACTCACTTTTAAATGAACAAACCATACCCAGCTAATTGTAAGAAAAGGTACTTTACTTTTCCTGTAGATGTAGTATAAAAGTCCTGGTTCTTCTGAATATCAAAGCAGAAACTTTGTTTAACAGTCGGCTTGTAAAGCTCCTTTTTCTTAGGAACAATTGGAGATGGAGGAGTTGGAGGAATGACATAATTTTTACTTGATGAAAATGTTGCCTACAAGCCAGGCGCTGGACAAATTGCCCTTCCCAGTCGTTATAGAGAATCTTACTAAATCTTCATAAAACATGTATAATCCAAGAATTTCTGGTGACTATGAGCTCTTCAGACCTTTTCACACTCAACATAGAGACTCATTTGTATCTGTGATCCCCTTTTCTCTTAAGCTATTAAAAATTTATCTAAAAAACCACTCTCAGACTTACCATATATTGCAAGTCCACCAAAGTCAGGCTGTTATATGTGCTTCAGTGTGTAAAAGGCACTATGACAGAGGCTGTCCAGTGACCAGGTCCTCTTTCCCCAGAGAGGATGTATTTTTCAGGACCTGACAAGTATCACTTACTCACAGGACCATACAATCCAGAAGTGCTTCAGCTGAAAATTAATTTAGCAGGGATATAAGATACCTGCAATGAGAAACAGGATGATAAGTGGATCTAATTTTAGTTACTCCAAGCGTCTTACTTAGCTGCTGCTAAGGTTAGGGACCTAGGCTGGCCAAGAACTACTGAACTCCAGGCAAATCTGTCTCAACAGTGAATACCAGTACTGCCTCTCTGTATGTACAGCCATTCCTCCTGGAATTGCCTTTGGACCAGAGGAGAGAATAATTTTTTATCTAGTTCTTCTTTACAGGATAGGTATGTTCTCAGGTCCAGCAAATACACATAGATTTCCATCATTATAATAAGCAAAGTGTCTGGTTGAGGCTGCTTAGTTACAAAGCAAATTTCTGCTTCTGTACACTGAGGCAAATCCAAAGTATCACAAACAATAAGCTCCCTGAGAGCAGAATCTGACCCATACTTTCAATTACCTGGTATTTTTTTCTAGCAGAGACAGTACAACAACCTTCAGTATTAAAAATGAGCGTTCCATCTTTCTGAGTTTATGAATTAAGGTCTCATTCAGTAGCTCCAAATTCCTGTAAATTATTATATGAATGAAGAAAATATTTCTAAATCCTTTGAATTAACTAAAAAGAAATTCATTAAAGTTTAGAAGACAAGGGCATTGTGTCTATGAGGGTAGATGAAATCTTGGAAGCTGAGCCTAGACCTCTCAGCAACATCATACAATGCTCTTCATAGAATCACAGGATCATAGAACACCAGGTTGGAAAGGGACTTCAAGGATGATCTGGTTCAACCATTCTTGGAAAAAGCACAGTCTAGACAAGGTGACCCAGTACCCTGTCCAGCCAAATCTTAGAAGTGTCCAACAATGGGGAATCCTCCATTTCTCTGGAGAGATTATTTCCATGGCTGATTGTTCTTGCTGTGAAAAATTGTCCTCTTGTGTCTAATTGGAATCTCCCCAGGTGTAACTTAAACCTATTACCCCTTGTCTGTTCCACGGTGACTCCTTGTAGGAGGAGACAAGAGGCTCCATCTTGTTTGTAGTCACCCTATAGTGGCACATAGTGATATGGCCTACCCTAAGCCTTCTTTTCTAAAGGCTGAACAAACCCAGTTCTCTCAGCCTTTCCTCACATGTCAGGCTTCCTAGTCCTTTGATCATATTTGAGGTCCTTCTCTGGACCCTTTCCAATCTGTCCACTTCTTTTTTTGCACAGCAGGGACCAAAAGTGAGCACATTACTCCAGGTGTGGCATGACAAGTGTTGAGAAGAGTTGGATAATGATTTCTCTATCTCAGCTGGTGATGCCCTTGTTGATGCAGCCCAGCATCCCACTGGAATGCTTTGCTGCAGCAGCAGACTGTTCACTCATGTTGAGCTTTTTGGCCACAAGGACCCCTAGGTCCCTTTCCAAAGAGACACTCCCCAGCTGGGTAGATCCCGTCTCTGCTGCAGTCCTGGATGATGTTTTCCTAGGTGCACTTGTCCTTGCTGAACTTCACAAGGTTCTTGTTGGCTCACTCTTCCAGCCTATCCAAGTCTTCCTGTAGGGTGGCTTTCCCTCCCAAAGTATCCATTGGCAAATTTTAGAATAACCTTGGGGGATCCCATATGGCCCCATAGATTTGTGTGGGACTACCTGGTCTCTCATCATTTCCCCTTGGATATGGGGGGCATCCCTTATGCTCCTTGTCTCTGTCTTTCAGCTTGGGAAACTGGATACCCTGAGAACCACTGGTCTTACTATTAAAGACTGAGGCAAAGGAGCCATTAAGTACTTCTGCCTTTTCTTAGTCCTTTGGCACTAAGTTTACCCCTGCATTCAATAAAGTGTGGAGATTCTCCTTAGCCCTCATTTTGTTGCTGACACATTTGTAGTAACAATTTTTGTTATCCTTAATGGCAGCAGCCAGATTAAGTTCTAGCTGTGTTTTGGCTCTTCTAGTTTTCCCCCTTCATAACCTCACAACATCCTTGTAGTCCTACTGAATTGCCTGCTTCTTCTTCCAAAGCTCATAAACTCTTTTTTTGCCTTGAGGTTAAGACAAAGCTGTCTGGTCCACCAGGCCAGTCATCCTCTCCAGCAGTTCATCTTTGTCTTCTTTGCTAGGGTACACTTGATCCCATCTGGCCAGTCACTTATGAACATGTTAAACTTTCTTGTGGCCAATATCAATCCCTGCGGAACCTCACTTGTGACAGGTTGCCAGTTTGAAAAGGGATGTTTGCCACCACTCTCTCACCCCATCCACCACAGAGACCCCTTGTCTAGACCACAGTGCCTCAGTTTCTCCAGTAGGAGGCTGTGAGGAACTGTGTTGACAGCCTTGACTTAATTGCACTGGTTAAAAAAAAATACCTTTCCTAAAAGGAGATAATGGATCTGTTGTTGGTTTCAGAACAGTTCTTGGAGGCCGAGTGTCTTGAACTGTCACAAAATGTTGCATCCATCTTATCTATTAACAGCCTAGAGAAAACCATTTCAGAATGCAAAAAGTTTGAGACTGGAGTTCACTTCTCAGGGTTACAGCTTCTAATGGACTGACTGTCACTGATAAGAAAATGATGGAGGAGCACAATGTTCTTGCAATCTCATTAGCTGGATATACTGTGTGATGTTAAAGTTACCAACCTGCAGAATACTAACACACACCAGCTGCAAAAGAGTGAAGGAGAAAGCAATTTAAAGTTATACATGAAACTTTTATACTCTAGTTGTTTCTCTGAAATAACAGTTTGCTGGGATTGTTTGTTTAGTTTTGTTTGCTTGCTTGTTTTGTATTCTGTGCTTACCTCTTTTAAGACACTGTTTAGTTGGTGTTAATATTAATATACTAAAAAAAGCCCTCAACAACAACCAGTTGGCAAACCAAACAACCAAAAACCCATCAGTACAAACAGAGAGTATTTCTTGGATGTGTTTTCTTGTTCCAAGGATTTTTTTTTTCACTTTTTTTTTGTCCCTTATGCCAAGTATTTCAGTGATGTTGCCTTCTTTTTCAGAAAAGGATTTGAAAATACCCAATAAAGTACAAATGGGATTCACTCCTTACAATTGCTTGACTGTTAATATAGCTATTAGAATGTAAATGTGACATTTCTTACCTAGGGGAAAATCTAAACAAAGAAGCTGACCTTCAGTTATTTATACATTTGTAAGAAGTCCACCAATGGTATTTTGAAATTGGATGTCACATGCATTGCTAAATATGATGTAAATACCCCTCCATAGATCTTCAGCCTAATCAATAATTTTCCTCTTGACTAAAACACTTTTGATGCAATAGAAACTCTCATTCAGAAGTCTTTCAGAGTCAACTCTGTAGAAGAGACATGGACTGAGAAACAAGAAACAATGAAATATTTATGGCTTTTCCTTCAAACTACTCAACCTGGAGTTGTATAAAATGGGCTAAATCACATATTTCAGGTCATAATACTTTGCAATTATTAGCTAATCACAGATTAACCTGTGATAATCTTGTTTCTGCACTAGCTTTAGGACAATTTTGTGACAAGTTTGTGTATGTTCTTAAGGACTTTGTTTCTGTGGTCTTGTTGGATCCTGTTTCATATGTAAGCTAAATTTCCTCAGGGGCCTGGAATAATTTGATTCTGGCTGTTGCTTCCCCTGATAGGTGTTGTCATCTCCATCATATATGTACCTTTAATGAAAAATGCACATGTCCTAGAGATACTGTTCCAGATACATCCGAGTGCTTTCCCAGCAGCAGGAGCTAATATGATCTCTCCATGTAGTTCAGGAATGACCCATGGGAAGATGCTAGAATTACGGGATAACACTCAGGTGAGAAGCAGGTCGGGGATTTTGTGTTCTTTGCTGGCAGTTGGGAACTCAGAGTCACAATGAGGTGTATAAACTTCTCTTGCCATCGAAAGAAAGGTACATACATTTGAAAAAGCGCCACTTGAGAAATCAGGGTAATCTGTACATCCAGGTCTCTGTGGGGTTCCTAGCATGGACAAGTGCTGTTTTTAACCAAAGAATTTTAAAGACTTTCCCATGCATTTTGCAGATGATCCCTCAAAATCTTTTAAGCATGTGGTGGCAAATTTCTTTTAAGAGTGTTGCGGTCCATTGTCTCTGGGGTCAGCTCAGATGTTTGTAAAAACTAGTTTCATTTTCCATATGTAACAGCACAAATTGCACACATGCATGCTAATCTGCATGTCACTGAACTGAAAGATGTTAACTTTTCTATAACATAGATGATTTTGATAAAGAAATACAAAAATGCTGCACTCAAACTAGTGATATCAAGCATTAGGGTACACAAGAATGTATCAGAACACACAAATATTTCAAAGAATCATAGACTATTCCAAGCTGGAAGGGTCCCACAGAGATCATTGAAGTTCAACTCCTTGCCTGGCACAAGACTGCCCCAAGAATCACACCATGTGCCTGACAAAGTTATCCATACTCTTGTCAGTCTTGGTGCCATGACCACTTCCCCGCGGATCCTGTTCAATGCCCTGTTCAAGATCCCTCTGGGTGAAGAATCTTTTCTAATATCCAACCTAAATTTTCCCTGGCACAACTTCAGGGCATTCCCTCAGGTCCTGTCATTGGTCACCCAAGAGAAGAGATCAGTGTCTGCCCCTCCTCTTCCCCTCATGAGGAAGTTGTAGACTGCAATGGGGTCTCCCCTCAGTCTTCTCTCGGCTGAACAGACCAAGTGACCTCAGCAATCCCTCACATGGCTTCCCCTCCAGACCGTTCGCCACCTTTGTAGCCCTCCTTTGGACTCTCTCCAATAGCTTTATATCTTTCTTACATTGTTGTGTCCAAAACTACACACAGTACTCAAGATAAGGCTGCACCAGCTTAAAGCGGGAAAATCACCTCATGTTTCTTTCCTCTATAGTTAATGAAAGATCTGTGGAACCACAATTTAATTTTCCCCTTTATTCTCATATGCATCACTGTACATTCTATATCAATGCCAACAAGGGACTCTAAAGCTTAGCTTTCTAGAATAAAATTTCTCTACCCTTTGATTTAGAGTGAGGTGACTATCTAATTCTGTTTTCTAGAATATTCTTTGCAATATCGGGAGCTTTTGCCACCAAACCCATCATGCTGAACTAAAAATAACCACCCTGATCCAGTACAGTGTTTCTACTGCTATTTCTAAGGTAGTAAGTAAGGAGTCATTAGAATAATTTGCAATTATCTGATGATAGAATTACCAGCAGAATATAGGTCTTCAAAATATTGCGTGTAATTTTTTTTTTGTCTGGTTGGGTCTGTTTTATAGCCAAGTAGACATGGTGAGATGGATTACTGTTCTCTATAGAAACAAAATAAAATGAGAGGTCTCTTAGTTATAAATGTCATAAAAATCTTACCAAATACATAAAAATTTTCAAATCACCCTTTTCCTCTTTAACTAGAGAAAATCCTGTTCCTCAATGGGTACAGACACAGGTCAAACTTAAGAAGCCTTTCCATACCTGTAACACAACCCTCTTCTCACAACTCTGCAGATCCTTTGGTGGTCTCATGCAGCTCACCAGACATTTATGGAAATGTCACGGCATACTTGCTTCTCTCATTCAACCAAGGACTGGAGGAAGGGTTTTTCTGTCAGAAACTAGAATCTCAAGCTTTAAGAATACAACAGAGGTAAAGAGCTAGAGAAGGAGAAGCTATCATTTTCAAAACTGGTTTTTTTTCTTTTTTTTTGTTAACTATGTTCAGAATTCAATACCTAATTTAGGGAAGGCTTCCATGGTTTTCCTATACAGAGTGAAAATGCTACGAGTTTGAGTAGAGTTAAACAGAATCAAATATATTAAGCCTTCTGGAGGTAAACCTAATATGTAAAAGATGTTTACTCTGGATCATTTGTTTGATTTCATTGCAAACCTTAATGCTTCCTTTGAATATTTTGAAAAGTTACAAAATTTCCTGAATTCCTTCTTCTTTTGAACTTGCCTTTCTGCCTTCCTCTTTCAACAGAACTTGATTTAAGGTTTTCAAGGGCACATTCACTCTTTTCTTTGAAATGAAGCCAAAGTCCTTAAAGTCTCTAGTGAGAGAATGAATATATTAGTTAGAAAGAGTGGGAAAGAGTAAGAGTTTTCTGATAGTGTAATCAGAAAGAGCTGTAAACCATTCCCCAAATGCACATATTAAATGAAATATTTAATTTAAGTTTAAATTTGAAAAATGCTGACATGTCTTATTCTTAGGATTCAACATTTGTATATGTTCTCTTGTTTGTTTGTTTGTCTGTTTAAAAGAGCTTTGAAACCCTTGTGGGATTAAGATGAAATGCCTAAACTGAATGTTAATTGAAACTGGTCACTGCATTTTGTGGAGTAAAAATCCCAGCTCAAGCATGTGATTAAATGTTTCAAGTTTACAATTGCATATCTGGATGGCCATAAATGCATTTTGAAATTAAAGCCTAGGTTGATGATAGAAAGAGATTTACACCTGTCACATGTGATTGGGCTTTTATGAGATAATTTTTTCTCTAGCTTTTGAAGTATTCGCTCTCTTGAGTGCTTATTATCTTTTTGCTTGGCTATTTTTGTCATGTAGAATCCTTTAATTCAGAAAAAAAATGATTGGTTATGCTGGAAAATGTAACAAAATTCATATTTTAGTACATGGCAGATGTCTTTTAATGAGAGGTGCATGAAAGGGTATTTCTGTGAAAATTGTTCTTTAAAGCATTTTTGGTTTCATTCTTTGTATTCTAGATTGGTTACATTTTTGAAAATATTCCTCATGTCATTAAAAAACGGGATTCAAATGTTCTGAGATGTTTTTGCTGGAAGTACAGGTGCAATTCTAATTTCCCATTTAGCTCATATGTTTTTTAGCAGTCTTTTTAATCAGTTCTTCCTTTGACAGAGAGGGGAATAAATTCATCCATTACATTGTTTCGAATTTTTGTAAGCATTTACTGCATATATAAAGAATAACCTATATATGGCAATTGTACTTTTTAATCTCTTAGCTAGACTGTTGTATCTTCTTGGTATTGTAGGTCTGTGCCAGCTACTGGAACAGCCCAGCATATTCTGACATTTGGATTTCCTTCATGGCAGGTATTTTATATGCTGCATGAAGTGTTGTCACAAGCTCTTGCTGCTTATGAGACCTCATGTCACCAGGAACAAAGCACCCCCTGGCAGATACCAATGAGGAGCTGATTCCTTGCCTCTTTCCTCAGCTCATCATTCACCTGCAAGAAAAGTGGAATTATCCCAGCTATTTGCTGCTCTCCAAGCCACAGCGACCTAATTGACTAGGATTACTGTGAAGAAATATCATCAGTGAGTTGTTTATTGCCTTTAAAACCTCCTTTTTGTAAACCTGCAAAACATTCAGGCATAAAAAAAAGTATATTGTAGTTTCATCTGATGGACAAACAAAATTTTAACCTTCCATCTACATGCTTGAGACACATTATGTTGTTGTTAGTAGGGCTAAAAAAAATCCATTTTTAAGCTAGCGTTAATTACCCTTAGGCAAATACCAGTAAGAGCTGCTTCATCTAACACTATTATTAAATGTTGATTTTTAATTAAGAGATATTTGCAATATAAAAGGAGCTTTAATCTGTGTAGAGAGGATACTTAAAATATTTTAATTTCTATTTTTTACACTGTTCCATTTTTTAATTGCTATATTTTTTTGCACAGTGAATTTTTGCACTACATAGAATTCAAGAGGTACCTTTTAAACCATCTTTTTCATAGTTACTATTGTGTAAGCTGGGCACTCTGACCCTAATTAACATTGTATGCTATTTTCCTCTGCCTGAAGGGACCAGCTAAATTTTCCTTGCTGATCATAATCAAAAGCCTGTTTGTTTAGCAGTCATTATTATAATAAAAAGAGAGCGAGTGAAAAGGAGGGAGAGACTATTTATATACGTGTCTGTGCCCATACCACAAAGAGGTCTGCTTTCAAAGCAGAGCACAAAGAAAAAGTCTCTCAGCTCCCAATGATGTTAATGGAAGTTCTCCAACTAAATCCCTGAACATCTCTTTGAAAACATACCCCTAATGCAGATAAAAGTGTAGGCTTCTTTCTTTCAGCAAAGAGAAAGTCTGGTCAGATTTATTTTGCCCCTCCTCTCATTCTGATACACTATCTTAGGTGGGCTTCATAAAAACTCTGCTGAGAGACATATCTACTCACTTCCTACAAAAACAAGTCTCTTTAGTTCAGAAATAAAAGCAGGCTTCGTTAGGTTGTTGGGTTTTTTTTTGTTTGTTTGTTTTTTTAATGCTGGTAAATTCTCTTTTCTTCTTGCCCTGAAGAGGATACCTACAAGGGAGAGGTGAAACTGTGATATAAATTGCTGTCATGCTTGGGGGAAGGGAAGTCACCCAATTTGGACCTTCGAGGCTCCAAAAGGGAACACTCTAGGAAAAAAATCTTCCTGTCTTTATTGTTCACTTGCAGAAAACATCTTCAGTAGGTTGTTGAAATGGAACAGGGACAAAGAGGGTGCTCTTCATAACTCCTTGGGGTAATCTGCAGTGTCAGTTCCTGCCTAAGGGGAAGAGCAGGGTGCCCACTGGGACTGGCCTCTGAGGAAAGGCTGGGTCAGAAGCCAAGTGTATAACAAGAAAAGAAGGCTTACTTTTCCTGCTGCAGAAGGGGACCATCTGAAAATAAGATTGCACAAAAAAGTTGAAACGGGTTTTCACTAGTGACTCAATTTGTACTCTGTTTTCCACTCAAGAACTTTTTTAAAAATATTGTGCCATTTTTCTTTTCATGTGTTTAATAAGGTTGTATAATTTCATTTCTGGCATCAAATTCACTTGTTATAATAAATTTATTCAATTATCTTAATATTTTATACAAGTATTCATATTTTATATGTGTAAAGCAATTGTTTTAATATTTTTGTTTTCTTATTAAGAAGACATATTAAAAATTCAGCTTTCAACTCCATCTTGGAGCCAAGCTAACCTTCCAATTGCCAAATTTTCCCTGGAAAGGTAGTTCTGGTGTTGAGTCTAGTTCCATTTTCTATGATGGAGGTTTGACTATCTGTGCCAAGAGAGTAAAGGTCTAGCACTTATAGAATAATTGATTATCTCAGCTAAGAAGTCAGAAAATGTGTAATGATTACGAGTGCCAGGAAGGAAAACAAAACCAAACCTTAAAATTAACAAAACCATGCATTTTTAATGTCATAGAGCTTTAGAAGAGCTACATTTTTGTAAGATAAGAGCTGATTTATTCTGTTTACATCTCATGGTTAATTCAGAAAGACTGAAATATTACAGAGGAGTTGTAATTATTTTGGGGTTTTTTTTATATTCAGAGTTAACTTCACAGTAGAAGGAATATGGAGACTATATTTTCAATTTGAGTTGTATTTTACTGTAAGACAAAGCTCGTGTATTTAAGATGAACTAGGATTAAATGTACACAAATAAGTATATATATATATATAATATCTCATTTCCTTTTTTTGTCAATATTGTGTGGAGGTGGAAACCTTACTTTCATGAGAAGCTGGAGACAGTTGGGTGGAAGAGGCAGCATTTCTCATTTCTGCTTAGAGTTTATAGAAAACAGCCTGCACCTTCCACAGATTACCACTGTAATAGAAATGTCTTTTTTCTTTGTTTTTATTCATTTCCCCTTCATTAAAAAGAACATGATCTACTCTTCAAAGTGAAGAATTGCATTCATTTTTTTTTCTAGTGATAGCATGTTTGCCACTCAAACTTAGTTGCAGATCATCATCCAGATCTGTCAAACTACTGAAGTTTTACATTTTTTTAATTATGGAAACTGTTCTTGACAAAAAAAATATTCACTACATGGTTTAAGAAGCAATTTTCTATTAGAAACCTTTTACTGTTTTCTATCAGTTTTAATGACTTCCTTGATCATCTACAGTATATATAAAAAACATATTTAAAAACTGTAGGGACAGTCAGAATATTTGTCACAAATGTTCCAAAATACTCTCAAAATATTTAAAGAATGTTAAATCAGTATATTAAGTACAAAAAGAAGAAAGCCAAGAATACTTCAGATCTCTGATTCCAGCTACTGGACAGTCCAGCTATGGTCTGACCTGTAATGAGCTGAGACCTCACAGTCCTTTCTTCCCTCCTCCTGCTCTCCCACCTTCCACTAGATACAGCCAAAGCATCTCTGCTTAAGTCTGACCACATGAAACTACAGCTGACTAAAACCTATCAAAGGTTCACACAGAGATAAATGACACATAGCCAACGGCATATGCTAACTTTAAATATTTTCATCCTCCAAAGGCATTTAAAGGGATTTTAAATCACAATGAATTCCACATACCCTAGTGGACCATAAATATTTCCTAAGGTTAAGGAGAGATGGTGAAATAGTGCATCAAAAGCATTCTCAAAGGCAGTTTAGGTCATGGCAAACAGTATTTTATCATGGACTTCAAGCATTTTATCCAGTATGTTAGCTTTTCAGTAATTTTGCAAGGAGGAAAGTGTTCTTCAAGTTTATATTTTACTTTTGTTCTCCAGGAAACAATGATGAGTCAGTCTGATTAACTGAAACAGATAGCCCAACATTTATGGCCTGTATCTGTAAGTGGAAATGTACACACTTTTCATTTATGGAAAACTTATCTCTATTGTTTTGATTGGCTTTTCTTAGGCTGAAACTCAACATACTGTGTGAGTTGTGCATAAAAACCCAACCCCTTGCTTTCAATCCACTGAAATTTTTGTCAACTTTTCTTGAGATTTCTCTGAGAACTATGAACCTTTCAAAATGCATGTGTTAACATTCTAAAACTTCTAGCACCAGAAACAGTGACAGTCTTTCCCGCCCCCCCGCCACCATCTTTGATGCTATAAAACATTGCCTAAACCAAAAATGCACTCACCACTAATAACAAAACCCTGTTTTCTTAGCACCTCCTGCAACTGCAAGTCAATGACTGACAGAATAGGGTTATGAGCTATGCCTTCTCAATACACATCTAAACACTGCCAGGACCTGACTGCAATCACCACTAATGACAAACTCCAACACCTGCAATCTTATCAGGTGGCAGAAACACCACACCAAAAAACCCAGCTTGTCACCATCCCTGCAAATACATGTGAAAGGAGAAATCAGACTCTTCTCTGTTCCAATTTTTACAGGAAGAGCGACAATTTCCTTCTCAAGTTGTCAGTCCAGATTTTGTTACATCACTTTTCAATTCTTTTGGTTAGTGTAAAGGAAACCCACCATTTTTATGTACGCAAAAGATGAAGTGTTTGTATCTAATTTGTTGATCCTACCACAAGACATAGTCTCCCTTGAAACCAGAATTAGTGAATCTCTGTACTTTTAGAGCTTAATACTTCTCCAATAATCAGTCACCTCCACTTCAGGATTTTGGGTTTATTTTGTTACATAGCACCTTCCTGGTTTTCCCTTCTCCTCTTTATATCTTATTTGAATATTTAATACTGAAATTTGAGAAGCAACCACAAAAAAAAATCTCCCTTTGAAGGAGATATAGATATAAATTAATACAGCAGCATTGTTCAAGGAGTACAAAGAAAAAGTCTGTCCCCTATTATTTTGGTTTTTATTTGCTAAAATAGAATATTATGTTCTCAGCATAAGTAAATTATCTCTATTTTCCTCAGTTTCTGACTTATAATTAACTCCTTGCAATTTCATGCAGATACAAATTTCTAAATTATCTACCTTATTTGTATAATGGGAGTCAATTTAATTTGTACTACAGGGGTTCTTCTCTGCATGCAACTCTATTTCTCACAGGATTTTTAATTTTATTATTTTTTAAAATTCTAATCTTTTAAATACATACAACAGACCTAGCTAAATCAAAAGGAGTCTTTGTACAAAGTACTGCCATGCAACTCACTGGAAACCTTATAATCCCTTTCCTAAATCTAAATTGCAGAATTTTTTTGTCAATACTTCAAACCTTAAAAAAACATTTCTCTTGAAATTTTTTCTTACCTTTTGCACTAAGGACAAATGGTACATGTAAAGACACATGGTATTACAAAAATGCTACATGGAACTGAGCAGGATCATTATGAAAGGCAGTTTAATACATACCCTCTGTTCTACAACAGTGGTAGTTTGGCCTCTTGCATGGTTAGCCCTGCAATTTTCCTTTATGTCCTCAAGCGACTTCTGAAATTCTAGAGTGACTGCCATTCTTACAGAACATAGGCACAAGGTAGTCCCTCTCTGATATAATGAAGTTGAAGGAACTTTTTTCCAACAATACTGTTTACAAGCAGATTTTAGAGATATATGAGCTTATTAAAAACTAAATTACTCCGTAGTTGCAGTGAATATGAGTAAATACCTTTCTTCCTTTTTCTGTATCTCTTCAATTTCTTATATTTAACCAATTTTTGTCATGAACAATGAACATCTCATTTAATTTTACTACAATTTCACTTGTTGAGGGAAAAATGGAGTGGTGAAGGAGGAAAAAGAAACTTTGTTCATAAATTTCAAACCTGTTATTTTTAAACTTCCGTAAGAAATCCACAGAGAGGAATCTAATGGTTTTTCACTGTGCTGGATTGTATCATTTTTTTCAGTGTTTGCCATTTAAAAATCGACAGTACCAGTTATGCTACACATTTATGCATTTGTGTTCACTTTCTAAAATCTTGTCACTATCTGCTTTCTGATTTGCCATGCTTTTGATTTCATGTAGCAGGTCATGTGTTTAGGTTAGTGTGGTGGCTGCTCACAGATGAGTCCATGGGACGTACTCTTATCTGATTATTTCTCTGTAGCTGACTTTTTTTCCCCAAAAAAAATTCTGTAAGAAGTATTCAGTGAGATTTTGACTGATAATGTTATCTGGACTCTGATCGCATACTTGATTGCATCAGCATCGGAAAGGCAAGGTGTCTGTGTGATTATTCCATGTTCTTACGCTGTACGCATCAATAGCTCTGCTTTTCTTTCCTCAGTTGTGTAATTAACTTCTGTAAGTGGAGCATATCCTTTTCGAAAACAACAATGTAGGAACCTTAAGCAGGATCTTAAGACTTATAGTCTCCTCTTCCACTCTTTCCCTTCCTTTAAATTCCCATAATGTTAGGACCATTTTGTTTCATGCCTACATTTCATTATGTAGTTTTTCATTTCTTTGACATTTTATATCCTCGTTCCATACTCTGACTTTTGAGTGGTTATAATATTGATTGTTCAGGTCTTTCTTAGTAATATTACCAAGAACAAAAAAGAAAATCTCAAGATGAATTCGAATATTTTCAACAACTCATTTGCCCAGCCAAAGAGATGGAATTCTCTTCTTGCTGCCATCTTAGGTTTTTATAACATAAAATATTTAAATGGCAGTGTAAGGAACGAATAGCCTCCCTAATTTATAAACTGTTCAATCAAACAGAAGGAGCTTCTCTGTGGTAAAATAATATTTTTCTTCAGAATCTCAAACCTTTATTCAGTAATTTCTGAAATAATTTATTGCAAAATTCCATTCTCTGGTGACTTCTACAGCACATCCTCTTCCCATCACAAAAATACTTCTATTTTCTTCAACTTTTATCTGGAATATTTTCTGCCTTCATGAAGGGAATATTTTCCTTATTTAGTTGAACAGTTTTTTTTGCTTTATGAGAGTATATAATGGACCTCACTGAAGCTCAGCAGATATCTTCAATTAAATTACTAGCTTTTCTGAATCATAATTACTTTTCAGTGACCCTAAATCATTTGTTGTTTTAAAAATAGCTCTCATGAACACTGCAGCAAATTCTTCAAACCTGTGTTTGTTGCACTTCATAAAAAAGCTACAGCATCTCTTCACTCTGTATGTCTGGTTTTATTCTGATTGACTGCACTGTTATGCTCTCAGATCAGGCATGCAATTTCTTTAGGCATGGCTGCTTCCCTCATTACCTAGGACACAGTTTCTTAGTACAGGGAAAAGCAATGTGCAAACCCAAGTTAGCTAGGGAAAAGCTCTCGTGGATGTCCTGATCTAGAGACAGACTAAATGTGCGTGAAGAACAAAGAACAGAGACTAGAACATGTCTGCAGAGAATTCCACGCATGAGAAATCTGTATGCAGTAAAATGTTTTCACCATGGAGATGATCTTTTCTACAGTTTTACAAGACATATGTGGTACATGATATAAATAATTCCTTTGTTTTTCAAAAATAGGTAAAACAAATCAAATGAGTAAATTAACATTTCATTTTTTATTTTTCAATAGAATAGAAAGAAAAATCAAAAATTTGAGCTATGCGAAAGAATAAAAAGTTATGACTTCTTTTTTCTTATTTCTAGGAAAAAAGAAAAAAGTCATAAGTACTAAAACAGAAATGTTTTGGGAAATAAACTAGAGTGATTTCATTAATGATGAAACAGTACAACTATTAATTTACTGAAATGGTGGTGGCTTTTATAAGTGGTATTTGTTTAATCACCTGGTTGTTACAACATTTCTCAGTGGACAGGTCTTAGCAAAAATCCTTACTTGCCTATATGTAATTGCATGGAAGTAGAATAGTTGTAAGCAAATTCCTTTTATATCTTTCAAAAGAGTTAGAATTCTTGTGTAATGTGAACCTGAAGTGTGTGTGGGGTGGTGGTGGTGGTGGGCATTGTTAAACAAACAAAAAGGTAAGAAATTCAAGGAACCTGGCAAAGCATGTGTTTGTTGTTCATCTGGTTGCTCCTTTTTGTCTTATTATTCCCTTGATATTACGCTGAAAAATCAAGAAGAGAACACTATCTCCTAGAAACTGAAAAAACCCTTAAATTAATGAGCAGTTACTCAGAAGAATGTAAAGCAGAATATAAGAAATAGTCTTCTGAGAAGTAAAAGCATCAACCTGATTTTTCTCTGGTATGAAGTTGCTTTCTTTCCTCTGTTGTTTATACCATGTTCCTGGTAATATACCTTTTCCTGGAATTCCTTTTACATTTATCAGCTACTCAGGTTTTCCAATACTGTGTTCCAATTTTCCTTTTATTATTGGAAACTAGATCTACCCTGTCAAAATTCTTTCTTTTATAGATTATTCCAACTCTAATTATAGCATGGGACACGTGAATTTATTCTATTAAGACTACTTCCAAATAATACCTTCTGTATTCTCTGGAATCATAGATTTTTTGCTCA
Source organism: Edolisoma coerulescens (assembly GCA_013397115.1). NCBI lineage: Eukaryota > Metazoa > Chordata > Aves > Passeriformes > Campephagidae > Edolisoma > Edolisoma coerulescens. The sequence continues at coordinate 119,730 of VWZW01002393.1, forward strand.
TCTATAGGCATTAATCACAATTACAGTTTTTTATTGACTAATTTTCTCCCATTTTACCATAGAAAACAAATAGGTATTGGTTTGGGGATCTGTTTCTTCTAAAGCCAATCTATTTAAAGAGCCTAGAGCTGCAAGATCAAGTTTAAATTATTAGTCAGGTGACATCTATTTTTCAAATCAAATCTATTACTGAATGCTTATAAGTAAATAATGAATACAAGTTTGCATAATTAATTATTCTTTTCCCTTCTGTTAAATTATTTTTTCTTATTATTTTCATACTTACAGGTTCCACAAAAAAGTGTTCCAGGTAGAAAAAATTCTTTAAATGCTTATCACAAATTATGGCCAATAGATTAATTTTAATTTATTGAAACTGAACAAAAGATTTATTAAATATTAATTTTCTTCTATCTGCACTGATATTAGTGATTTAAGCTTGGCTATAGTATAATCAATTACAGTGAAACATGCTGTGAGAAAGTGAGCCTAGCACATTAATTTAATCTATTTTAGCTACTCCTGCTGTCTCTGAAATCATTTCTATGGTTACAAGGCATTTGTCAAAGATTTCTAAAAGAAAACATCCCGTGCTGCTGATTCTTCTCTAAATAAAGCTAGCATTTTATTATTCTCTCTTGAAATACCCAGTTTGGGATTTCTGTATCTCTAAACATTTCTCCCTCAGTAGAAGAGAATTAAAACATTTTCATCAATTGACATTTTCTATAGACAAAATGCATGGTAGCTGCTTGTAAAACAGGTACATGAAACATGCAAATGTTTATAAGTAGCTAGGAGAACTTGACATGTCTCATCTGAGATATCAAAGTACTCAGGTTTTTTTCACCCTTTCAGGAGACATGCTGACAGAATCCACCATGGGTTTTAGAGCTGTAAGACTTTAGTTGTAGGCTGACATGAATATAAATTGATACCTATAATATCAAAAAAGGCAGGAAGGAAAAGATTGTAATTTTAATCTCTTAAATATGAACCTATACCAACTTTGATCCTGAATTTGATATAGCTCATGTGTGGTCTCAAGTGGCAGAAACTTTTAATAGGAATATTCAGCTCTTAATACTTGAATGCAACTGGCATCACCCTTATATGGTATAGATTGGTTCTGGGAGAAACACATTCTTTTCAATCATCATTTGAGAGAAAATAATACAAGTTGCTCTGAGACTTCAATATGAAGTATCACCAGAGCTTGAAAATAGGCTATGACTATGGCCTACTTTGATCTTGTATATATTTGCAGTGCTGCCCAAAGGGGCAAACTCTGCCTCTTCCTCTTGTTTCCTTCCTTATGCCAGAACAAGGGTTCATGAGTCTCCATGGTTAACTGGTTCTAAAGACTTAGACTCCACGATTAAAAAGTCATGTAGCAGTCACCCTCACTTACATCCACACTAGCATGTGGCTCTTTTGTCCTTTATTTACAGAAACATTGAAATTCCATTCTGCAAAGGAGTGTCTCTGCTGGCCATTCAACACAAAATAAATAGAATTTATTTTTCTTTGTGAAGAAGTATAATTTAATTTGAAATATATATATAAAAAATATATATATACACACATATATATAAAATATACTTATTTATTTCTCACAGAAGATTGCCAGGATTGTTATTTGCTGGCATGATATCAATGCTCAGAAATCCAATCTGTGATGAAATCTGCAAATAAGAATTTTGAATTCTTTCAAATAAGAAATTATAGCATAAACTGCATCAGAAGTTACCTCTGGACCACCTAATCTATCCCCTGTTCAAAGCAGTGCTAACTTGGAAGTTATCTTGGATTTTTAAAGACTGTTCTCAGTTGAAATACCAAAAGCTTCAAGAATTGAGATTTTATGGCCTTTCTGGGCTCTTGTCCCAGTCTCTAACCACTTCCATGATGTCTATTTTTTGGCTTGTTCTGGTGGTTTGGCTTGTTGACCCTGACCGGATGCCAGGTGTTTAAGAAAGACACTCTATCAGCTGGACAGGGGAGAAAAACTATAATGAAAGGCTCATGGGTCAAGATAAGGGCAAGGAGAGATCCCTTACCAGTTGCCAGTATGGGCAAAACAGACTCGCTTTCTAAAACTACCTGAAAGGAGTTTGCAGGAAGATGCAGGTCTGTCATGTCTTTCTAGTAACAAGTGCTGGAACAAGAGGAAATGGCTTCAAGATGTGCCAGAGGAGGTTTAGATTAAATATTAGGAAGGATAATAACCAAAAGTGTTGTCTAGCATTGGAATCAGATACCCAGGGAAGTGGTGGAGTCACCCTCCCTGGAGGTGGAAAAAATTTAGATGGGTCGCTTAGGGGCATGGCTTAATGACGGACTTGGCAGGGCTGTATTAACAATTGGACTTGAGGATCTTAGAGGTCCTTTCCAACCTGAATGATTCTATGAGTCTCTGAATTAGGACAAAAATATTTTAATTTATCACCAATCAAACCAGAGTAGGACAATGAGAAATAAAATCAAATCTTAAAACACCCTTCCCCTCACCCTTCCCTTCATCCGAGGCTCAACTTTATTCTGAATTATTTACTTTCTTCCTCTGAGAGGTGCAATGAGATGGGAAATGGGGGTTGTGGTCAGTTCATTGAGCATTACCTCTGCTGCTCCTTCCTCTTCATGGGGAGAACCCTCACACTCTTCCCCTGCTCCAGCATGGGGTCCCTTCCATTGGAGACAGCCTCCCACAGACTTCTCCAACATTGCTCCTTCCCATGTGCTGCAGTTCATCACGAACTGCTCCAGTGTGGTCCCTTCCATGACGTGCAGTCCTTCAGGCATGGCCTGCTTCAGTGTGAGTCCCCTGCAGGGTCACAAGGACAGGAAACCTGCTCCAGCACGGATTCCTATCTCTAAGGGGCCACAGGTCCTGCCAGGACCCTGCTCCAGCACAGGCTTGCCACATGGTCACAGCCTCCTTCAGGCATCCACTTGCTCCAACGTAGGGTCCTCCATGGGCTGCGAGTGGATCTCTGCTCCACCATGGACCTCCATGGGCTGCAGGGGCACAGCTACCTCACCATAGTCTGCACCATGGGCTGCAGGGGAATCTGTGCTCTGGTGCCTAGAGCACCTCCTGCCCCTCCTTCTGCATTTACTTTGGTGCCTGCAGGGCTTTTTCTCTCAAATATTCCTCTCTCCAGATACAGTTTGTGGCAGATTTTTTTTCTCTTCTTATATGTGCCATCACAGAGGTACCACCCCTGACAATGACTGATTCAACCTTGGCCAGCAGTGGGTCCAGCTCGGAGCCACCAGCATTGCCTCCATTGTAGGTCCATTGTACCTCCATTGCCTCCATTGTACCTCCATTGCAGCCTCAGCCAGCCCTCCACAGAAGCCACCCTGTATTCCCCCGGCACCAAAACCCACCATGCAAATCCAATACATATATCTCATTTCAATTTGCCGTTTACAACTAATATCTGAAGTCTGTTGCTTTCTTCTTTGTGCCAACTCATTATGGTAGTTGATTGTAGCAAGCCAATCCTCTCCTGTCTAGTCACATCGCCTCTGCACTAAACAAATCCATTTCCCTTTTCCTCTCCTCATCTATCACATGCTCCATTCCCCTAACAACCTCAGCAGTATAGTACTAATGAATATATCACTGTAAAGCAAAGATGATCAAAGAAGAAAGAGAAAACTTAAAAATAAACAAAGTGATCAAGGTAGCTCTAGGCAGTGAAGAACTACTAATCTGGTTGCAGTGAAGAACTACTATCTGGTTGCAGTGAAGAACTACTAATGTAATATTTTTCTGGGGTAAAAAGGGTCAGTCACTTCAAATCTTTTTCTGAAGGCAATCAGCCATGAAGAAATTAGGTATTAACTCCCAGATTCTGGGTGGCATGCTCTCTTCCCCCTCTAAAAAGTGTTGAACCCTTAATTTTGATATAAAGAACTCACTATTTTCTCAGGAAATCTATACGGAGCTCAGATTCCTTGAAAGATTAGGAAACTGGAATAATGATTTTCCTAATTGTGGCGTGGTTATAGATTACAGTAACTGCAATTCAAAATAGAAGAACTAGAACTTTTTCATCTGCTCCTTAAATTTCAAATACACAGTTGGTAGGAAAGGAGCAGTGGCAGAAAAATAAGAAACTGATGAGGATGAAAGTAAACCCTTTCAATACAGGTGGCATACAAGATAAAACTTGCTTCTTTTCGCTGTGCAAATTCTGACTTTAATAACAAAAACAAAAACCTAAACCAGCCCTCCCACTGCCACGTCTCATGAAACAGGCATGAAATGTACCTTCCACATGTTAACTGGCCTATTGCCTAGATTAATGTTTGTTCTAGAGCTGTGAATGCAAATTAAATTTTTAATGAAAATTAATTATTTCTTTGTATTATGCACACAGACCTATGGCTCTGTTTTGAGATCAGGTGACAGTAAACCAATGAATAACAAAGTCTATCAAGAACAGCAAAGAAAACTGTAGCCCCTTTATAAAATGGAAGTTTTAAATGCTCCATTTAATGTTTTCTGAAATACATGAAATATGGAAAAGGATATTAATTCCTCGAAGAAAGCTTGCAATAATGAGAGTATTATCTTCACTTAATATTATTTTTTTTTTAAATGTAAAGATTCATGCTTACTAATTGTAACTGAATGCACATAGCCCCAAAAAGAGGTAAGCCATGCCTTACCCTTCAACTCTACTGCATTATTCCGTATGATAAATGCATTATTAAAAGGCAATAAGAACCACCACTCCACTGGAACTTTAGCAGCAGCCATGGCAGAACTTACTGTCTTGGCCATATATACTTGTTCTGTGCTTTTTAGTTTAATTTTAAAGGCAATTTTCCAGGGGAATGGTTATGACTAAGAGTTTCCATAGATGCAGTATTTCAAAACCTAGCCATTAAGCTACAGATTTTCACAGAAGTGGGATCTAAATTTGTTCATCCTGGTTATTCAGAGAGTAAACCTAATAATCATAGACTGAGATTAAGAATTTGTTGGGATTTTCACAGTCCATTGCAAATATAGGTTTAACTCCTGTTTGTGTGAATAGGACATGTACTGCATATCTCTGGCACTGAAACAGAGGAAATTAAATATCAAACACTTTGGAAAATACTATAAAGTACAGTTCATTTAACATTTTTCTTATTTGTGTGCTTTGGATGCATTACCAAAAATCACAAAAGCTAGGCCCTGCATATTTTCATCTAGAAAGACCCTGGTTCAGCACAAGGGGAATTTTGCTTGGAGAATTAAGTCAGACATCAACTCTCAGCTCTCCAACATAAATGTGGTTATTTAAATATCTGAGAAAATAAAAATATATATTTTTTAAGAAGTAAACAGAACTGGATAACATGCAGCAGAGTAAGTTGGAATTCTATGGTGGAGTAGAACTTTTTTGTCTAGATATCTAGATTTTCTACTGTTTTATGATTTTAGCACCTTTCTCTTTCAGTAAACAGTTACACTTATAAAAACACACAATCACATTGAATGCTTCGCCGCAGCACATTGATCACAGAACAGATTATTTCCTTCTCTCTGGTCACTGGCAGTGAAATGCAAGCTGAATGTCAAGGCAAGCCACTGCTTTTTACCAGCCTCCAGGTGTTGCACCAGAGACTCTGAGGTTGCTGGTCCTCAACTACCCTGTTTTTTAGCAATTCCCTACTTTCCATTTCCGTTGGTTTTGGTTTTTTTAATTTTCTTTTGGTCACTGAATCACTTGTAAAGTAAATTGACGTTTGAGGGCAGATGGAGAACTCATGGACGTCACCTAAAGGCTTTTGCATTGCCCCCAATAAGGTGTTGAATACCTGTATGGATTGACCCATGAATTATCAAGAATTCCATAAAAGAGCCTGGCAAAACATATTTTCTTTCAGTCAGGATGCAATCTTCAAAGAAGATATAATTTTCTGACAATTTATTGTAAAATGTTCCACATTTTTTCAACAAAAATCCAGAAATTCACTCATAGTACTTGACCTGAATGCAGCTAGGAATCTTGATTTAAGATTACTAATTGCTTTATGACTCAAAACCCAATATGAAAACACTGCAAAAACAAGTTGGGATTTTTTTTGTTGATTTGGTTTTGGGTTTTTTGCTTTTTTCCTCTGGCATTTATACACTGTGAGAAATAAACAGCTGGGGTAAGCAGCAGGCTTTTCAATATGTTTTATTTATTTATGCACAGAACTTTAAGCATATGTCATATTGATGGCATTTACATCGTAATATATGTTGTTCCCTATAGCTGTGCAAATTCATCAAAATTGTCTGAATATCTACTGAATGTTAAGGGAGGAACAGCTTACCATACTTTTTTTCCATCTGGTTCTTATCCTGCAGGCTCAGCTTTTCAGCATAAAGCACTCAGAGAAGGAAATATATGTTTTAAAATGTAATAGTCTGTCTCTGAAAGAAAGTGGTTTTTCTTCTCAGTCCAAAGGAAAGAAGAAATAGACATAAGAATTTAGTTTGTTCCAGCCAGGAGAACAAAAATAATAGAAGGGAAGCAGCCACAGGGAGAACAAAGTAAGAGGATTACATCTAGATTAAATAAATTACATTAGAAAATGTGGGTTTGTATGACAGCTTGTACAACAAATACACCTTTTCACTTGTACAATTCCATTTAAATTTATATGTATTTGACAGAGTTACTGATGCAGAAGTTCTGTTCTTTAGGTTTATGCTAACATTTTAAGACTTTGTCCTTCACTGAATGGTGATTCTAAGAAAGGTCTAAGATTCTAGCCCTTACATGCATCCATAGTCTGAGATATAATATCAGGAAAAATTATCCTCTTGATATGTAGGACTGTAGTCAGTCCATGCATTCTTCACTCATGGGTTCCAGGCCTGTTAGCTGTTCTATCAAGGCTATGTGCCACAATATGGAAAACTGTCTACCCACCCAAATTAGAATAAGCAAGCACTGATTTCTCTGATCTTTGACATTGTTACAGTGTCTGATGATATCCACCAAACCTTTCTGCTTGATTTGTTGGGTCTAGGTCAAGCCTGCTCCATGTCTACCAGATAAAATAAACTTCAATAAAAATTGCAGAACTTAAAAAAAGTGAATGTTTTCTGTTCAAACCACAATGTATCCAAATCCAGTGTTGTATTTATTTTTTGCTCTAGAAGATTCATGGAGATCTACCTTCTAAATACTGTTCTGGATAGAGAGGGGAAATTTATGCTCCCTTTACTGGGATGTCTCCAAAGATGGAAAAATCAGCTCTAAATGACTAGATGACTGCACTAAATGACTAAGATGTTCTCTTTAAAGTAATAGAAATACTTGAAATATACTTTGCATAACAGCATAATACTGTCTGCTGTTCGTTTTCTTGCATAAACACCACAGCAGTAATGGTCCACTTACTACTACAAACCGTGGGCAGAAAATATTCAGAAAAATGGAGCCAGTGAGTAGTACTGTAACCATGGCAACAATTGTCTGGTATCTTGCACATTCAGTATGGAATGAGAAGACACATGCCTTTGGACTCAGGGGGATACACTGTCCAAACACCAATGACTCACCTTCTGCTTTTTCCCAGCACACCCAGAGGAGTGATGGGTACCTTTTGTTGAGAAAAATACGACAAGTCTGAAAAACAACAGGTGAAATGGAAACCTAGATAAGATAGAATCTTGACTTTATTCCCAATAGATAAAATCTATTTAGTTCCTGGCAATGTAAAGATTTTCAAGACTGAAGATAGCATATACCCTTTTTATTCTGCGTAGCCTGGATCCATGAATTTTCTTAAGACATATGTTATGTTCTCAGTGTAAGTAAGTTTTGTGATATGCCTACCACCGAAACTGTAAATAACTGGTGTTAAAAAAAAAAAAAATTCTTACAACAGTAACTTTTAGAAAACATACAAATTCTAAAACATCTTGATTTCTGAATTTATGACAGAGATTCCTGTGCCTCTAGTAGCAATTTCAAGAGTATCTACTTTTTACATTACTTTCTCACTGGTCATATTAATATGGTTCAAAAAAAAAAAGAAAAACTACAGAAAAAATTGGGTTTGATTACATGGTTGGCACCCGAAGTTTTCTTCCTTGGGCAATGGTATCCAAAATTATGCGCTTATCTTGTTAAACATTCCCAAACTCAGTGGGAAAGCTGAAAACAAACATGCCATTTTATCCTTGGAAAGGCCGTTAATAAGCTGGAAGAATTTATTTTTGTCATTCCAAAATCATTCTTTGTTCTCTACCTCATGTTTATTTCTGCAAATAATAAAAAGAACTCTAGTTTCAAAACCATCTAGCAAAGTATAGAACAAAATTCCAGCAACCAGAGAAAAGATACCAAATCCTTGATCATACTCAGCCCTATAGTGATGCAGCTGACTAGAATTCTTTCAATGATATGAAAGAGTGCAAATAAATTCAGACATTATATGAAAATACATGTATGCTATAATTCAGCGTCATCATCAGAAAACTATCATGAAATTGACTTTGCTAATGAAAATTGGCTGGTATGCTTCCATTTAATAGAAACAAGAATATATTACTGGACCAGGTAAAGCTGGAGAAATAGGAAAATGCTGGCATGTGAATTTTTCTGTTCATAAATGCAAGAAAGCATGCAGTGGAGAGAAAAAACTTGACATTCATATATTGAATTTTAAATATATCAAAAGAATTATCAGTGTTACTGTCTATATTGCTCAGCAAAAACATTTTTGCACTCTGCAATGGTGGAAATGAACCATTGAAGGATTAACGAATAATAGATAAAAGCTAAAATGAAGAATAAATAAATAAATAGGTCTGAATACAGTTTACATAATGTATAACACAGAAAACAATAGCATATTCCCACTCAGAATACTGAATTTTATTGTGGAACTTAAATATATGTATTCAAATAATAGAAATAACATGATTGTATCAGAGGCTTGATAAGGACTGCCGTATAAAAAGCAAATAAAATGACTGAATAATTTGATTTGAAACAGGACAGGAAAGAAGCAAAAAAATAGACAATTTCAAGAACATAAATGGAATCTTGCTCTCCTAGAATAGTAATAATAAAACATTTCAATTAAGTTCATCCTTCAGAACTTTAAAAAAACATGTATGCTTGCGGTACATAGTTATTTTGTAGAACTTTCTACCACAAAATTTCATTAGACCAAGAAAATTTAATAGTGTACCTGTACAACTGAAACACATGTTATATTAAAATTTCCATACTTATACAATACTGAGTGAAATCTGAATTCCCTGAATTCCTACGATTGAAGTTGTGCCTTGCCTTCTGATTGTCAGAGAAGCAACTTCAACTAAGTTCAACTATAGATGCCTATTGTGAATTTTCCTGTGCCTTTCCCAGCAGCAAATCCTGCAGACTGTAAAAAGCCACAGAGCCATGAAAACCAACACTTACTCCAAATAGCAATTGCTACTATATCTTATTTTTATTTTCTTAACTATTTGTTCTAGGTAAATTATATGCATTCAAACATTATTTTAATTTAAAAATGCTTTTTTTTTGACATCCAGATGCTACATAAAATTAGCTAAAACTTGCTCTGTTGTGAATTTAGGCAAAACAAGAATCAAGAAAAAATCAAAATCAACTTACTTTGGTTTTCAGTATCAATTTCATTTTACTGTTATTATAACAATTTTACAACTGTTTGAGGCAAAAATGAAAGATCTCCCTTCTGGTCTGAAAAAACCCCAGAAACAAAAAACTCCAGATGCAAATAATATTTTTTAAATTGCCAGAACAATTATCTAACATTTAACATGGTAAATGTTTTTAGTAGGTATTTATTAACATTTCTCACTGCACATTTACTCAACATATATGGTAGGATAACCACCATAGGTGAAATTATCAGAAGTAAGCAAGGAACTTCTCAAGTACTTTTTCCCATAAGGGCATTTAGATATCCATGCAGCATTTTTTTCTTTCTAGTCCCTAAAGAAAGCCATTGCTTCTTTTGTCTATGGCAATAGACTTGTGAAAAATATTTGTTTTGGCTAAGCAGTCTGTAGGGATTCTACAGGAAATATTCAAAAGTAGCCAGAAAGCAATTAAGCTTCTTCAGAGGCATGAAAATTAAGCATAATCATACCTTGATTTAGTTTGTGGAATTTTAACCAGGGACTCCACATAAATCCCAGAGGTATCTCACTGCTTTAATTGTTTAATTATTATTTGTGATATGAAACAGATGCTTTTCTTGGTGACCTCATCTACCTGAATATCACTTTGAAACATATGCTAAATGACCACCTTGCAATTAGGTCGGGTGATTAAGAAGACAGCCAGATGGGTGTTTAATTAATGTTAAGTGAATACTGTTAGGAGATATATTTTTTTTAAGTATGTTTAATAACACTTACAGGTTTTGCACATTATGCTGTTTCAAACTCTGACCAGTATCCTGTTGGTGTTGATGGATTTTCAGTGTAGCAGGAGAAGGTTAATAATAGTTTATCTGTAGTAGCTCCTGTCTGATATGAATGGTTGTTCTTTTTTTTTCCATTTTGATTTTTGAAATGGTGGTGGAAAAGAACAGCTCTAAGAAAAATAAGTATATTGATAAATTATTTTAGAAAGCTAATGAGCAAAGTTCATCTCCTTGAGCATGTGAGAGTAATAAATATTCTGTTTTTTCAATGGCAAAGAAGCTTATTACTCATATGAACATTGTAGAGGTATGAGTCCTACAGGCTGAAAAAAATCATTACTCAGACTGCATCATGAGGTTTGCCTCAAAATTAGGAAGTTAAAAAAAATTTTCAAATATTTGTCAAGGGGTTTTTGTTTTGATTTGGTATGTTTGGGTTTTTTTTAATGGAGGCGTTTATTTTGTATGGCTTTCAATCCAAAATTCATTCCTAAAAAGTCCCATATAGATTCAAGTTTTCAGCACTGTCTTCATTACTTAGTTTACACTTTCTTAACCTGTGGACTTGTTGCTTTTGTATTTCTTTCAGTGTTGCTCAGGGTTACTCAAGACTCAAAAGGGTTGCCTGACACATTCCTTTGTTCAGGCAGATTTTGAGAACTTCCTATCCATATCCGGCATTTCCAAACGTGCAGCTGAGAAATTAACAGCAGCTCCAGACAACGTGCAACTTCTCCGGAAATGACAAATATGAATATGATTGATGTGATTACCTATTATACAAGTGACATACAATTGCTCTGTACATTTGCAGTGTGATCAGCATTCCCTGAACAAAGCACTAGAGCTGTCATTCTCGAATAGGATCTACAGGCATCTGTGTCTAAGTGAATCAGAACTTACAGAACATATACTCCGTTACACCCATGCACCTCTACCTGCTGAGGTTTCCAAAACAGTTATATTTTAGCACTCTTGTGCCTTTACTGTGAAAACCATGGCAGAAAAGTAAAAGAAACATCGAATTTCATGTGGTAATGAATTTTTCTCTTTTTAATAAAAGTAGACAAATGAAGTCATTATACTTTTTTTTTTTTAAACCAATTCCCATCTCTTTCTGATCTACCAATAATACAGTTTAGTCCTAATATGTAAGTAGAAGCCTGAACCTGTGAAGCAGAAATTGTCTCACTGTTAATCAAAGCTGTGGTTTAATATGATTTAGGTCAAGGAAATAAACCTTCTCTGTGCAGCTTGATTGCTGGTACTGACATCACCACTTTTATTACTTTCACTGCTTTGGAAACCAATTGACATTCAGAGCAGAAATAACTCTGTTTGCTCAGCCAAACTGACTTCAATGCTCTCTCTGTGAGCTGACAGCTGGCTTGCAACAGATGATGATGAGTAATCAGCTGATCATGTCTGAAAACAGAACCATGCACCTGGAACCATCTTAAATTCCCATTTCTATTGCATTTGGAAGAGTTATTGAGGCCTCAAAAATTGATATAAGATCATCATATCTCTGTTCAATATGAGCTTTTGCAAAATTGGTTTCTTCCAGCTGAATTTGCTTAGCTGAGTTTACCTGTGCCTATGTGTGAAACTCTTCTCTAGCTCTGTAAATTAAGCATTCACACCATCTTTGACATCCACAAATTTTCTTCCCAGAAAATGTTTCCTCAGACTGAAGTGAAATTAAGATAGTTCAGAGATTAAAATAATCAGAGATTAATGTCTCTACATTCAAATAAAAAAAGCCTCCTGTAGGCTTCAGTCGCCAACGCAGTCTTTTGCTTTCAGGATTTTTTAATCATTTCTCCCCACGTCCTCCATAACTATAAAACTTGGTGATATTGGTATAAATATTTATGCCTTAACCACAGAAATGCTCACATTGAATACTTTTTTCGTAAGAGTTGCACACATAAAATGGAGAAATTATTGGCTGATTTTGCTTGTTGACATACCAAATGACAAATGGAATAACAAGCTTTTCATTCTGTGGGGCCATTGCTCAGTGTTCGTGGTCATATTGCTGCATCTTATGTCTAGGCACAGGTTCAGAAAAAGTAGCAGCTGAAGATCAGGACACATGGCCTACTATGTGATACAACAAGAAAGATCTTTGGATATGTCTGAAGTTAGGAAGGAAAAGCCTACAGAAAAATTAACTATCTTCAATTATCCAAGGACATTATGACTGAGGGAATAGTTAACTGACATTATTGATATTACATTATTCAGAGGCTTTAAACATGGGCTATTATAGTATATGCTCCCAGGGTCCTATATATAATCTCCCTTTGAAAATAAGCAATAGGTCTGTGTCTTCTGAAAGTGAAGGAGCCTTTCTAGAAATTCTAACGGGAGGTTACACCACAGGTACACTTTGTAACTGATTTTTATCAGAAAGCAAAAAGCTTTGTAGAAAGGATTTTTCTGAGAGGACTCATGGCTGCTAGTGAAGGAATTAATTATTTATATTTGAAATTTTCAGGTAAGGTCTGTCATCAAGGTGTTTTAAAAGACTTGGGAAAACAAACAAACAAACAAACAAACAAACAAACCCAGCCTTTTGTAGCGTCTATATTTGATTCTCAGTTGTTCCCGCTGGTTCCCAGTGGTATTATACTTCATTTAGAGTAGTGAGGTTTTATGGCATGGTGACTTTGTCAATATATAAAAGTACCTGATTAAAGAATAAGCAGCCAGGCTCTTTACAGTGGTACTGAGTGACACTACAAAAGACATTAACTACAAACTGAAATACAAGAAGTTCCTTTAAGCAGGAGAAAATTATTTTGTAGAGTGGTCAAACAGGTTATTTAGTGTGACTGTGAAGTTTCCAGCCTTGGAGACATTCAAAAGTAACTGGACCCCGTCCTGAGCTGGATTAGACAGCCATCAGAAGTCCCTGCCAACTTTATCACTGACTGTGTGGCTACTATGGAAGGACTTCTGCTTTGGAGGAAGTTGCAGTTTTCCTGGGAAGCAAGAAGGTCTGCTCATGAAGACAAGCTTGTAAGGCATTGTAGGATGTCAAGAGAAGAAGACACGAGACAGACAAAGGTCAGCATCTCACAGAGGACATGTGAAAGAGAATGGAGCGAGTGGCCAGTAGCATGGTCTCAAGGGCAAGGGAAAGGAAACTCCATGGACTACAAATACTGGTGTTCTGGGCTTGGTTTGGTTGTTATAAATAAACCTACACATTTCATTTTAATGAAATCATCACAGAGATGATATTTTTATAGTTGCTCACTTTCAGATTTATATAATCATATATTTAAATTCTAGCTGCTTGCGCAACAGCTACATTATGTAGTCTAATCAACTCTTCAGACATGCATATCATCATCCATACATCACAAATACAAACCCGCTTGCTTTCTGTTCATGACCATCTTTTTTATTGCTGCTTTATCCATTATCATTGCATGTCATATACAAAAGCTTTCTCAAAAAAATCCCATGAGATTTTTGAATTTTGAATTTGTCTTTTCTCATTTTCAGTCACTTTGAAAAACCAGGATGTGTTTTGCATGCAAAAAAAGCAGCTGGTAAATGTCTCAATCAACCCCTATAATCAAGGGTGTGTGTTTTGCTTGTTCAGTGCAATGGCCTCACAGTGACAGCAGATAATATTCACTGCTCATTTTATTAGCGTATGTCTGTTTTCTTCTTTGTTTTGAGAGTGGATTAAAATCTAGTCTGTCATCAGCATACACTGCAGTATTTTGAAGAATAGCAACTGTTTTGTAGTGACAGTGGAGAAGCTTTCTTCTCCCTCAAATTTATCTCAATGCTTTTTTAGTGAGCAAATCCCAGCTGTGTGGAAACTTCCTTTTTCTTCTTAGTGGAGAGTAGATTGCAGTTAAGAGATGAACAAAGAGAGGAAACACAGTGTGCTGTCACAATCTCTAGATATAGGTAATCACTGTAATCTGGCAAAACAGAATGAGTAAAAAAAAAAAAAAAAGGTGGCTTTTCCAAAGATATATTCAGGCTAGTATGTAAATTAGAGCTGATGACAAATCTCAGGAATATTGTAAGAAACGAGCATTACATCCTTGCTGAGTACCAGAGAGTGCTCAGCATTGGAGCTGCACAAGGTAGATTCCAAAGTATGGCACCTTCTTTCTAGAGCAAACACACTCTACCTGTGTTTGTTACTGCTGAGTAAGTAAGAATAGCACAAGATAGCAGAACTAAAAATGCATACACATGGAAGAAAAAAGGGGAAATTAACTAAAAGCAATTAGCAACTGCCTTTGTTTGATATGGCCATGGCAAGCCTTCAGCAGCAGCTCAGAATGGGGCAGAATATTATATATACAATATATATAGTATATAAAAATTATTATATATAATAATATTATAAATATTATGATACTATTATAAATATTATATGCATAATTATATAAATTATATATATATATAATATATATAAATTGGTCTGAAAACCA
>VWZW01002393.1:134651-233953 GCA_013397115.1 Edolisoma coerulescens
GATTTTATGCAGATACTTGGACAATAACATTGCCATAAAATTTTTGCAGTGGATGACTTGTACTTTCCAAATATAATGGAATTCAAATCACAGTTTTTTGAAGAAGAGTTAGTGTCATAAGATCATTTGGTCTAGCCTCTTTACTCAGCCCCGTCTTTTTCTCTCTTAAGATTTACAAAGAAAGTGGGTGAAAGGTGCAAAGAAGATGAAAGAAGTGAAGAAAAGAGGTGCCCTTACAGAAAAGTCACTGATCTCAGCAGGAAGATGGGGTGGGACTGAATCAAGAGCAGAGAGATCTTTTTCAGAGGAAGAGGACCACACGTGAGCTTTTCCTGGGTTTAAAAAAAAAAAAAAAAAAAAAAAAAAAAAAAAAAAGAAAAGAAAAAAGAAAAATACGAGGGAAAACTTTTACTGTCTTAGGTGTGTTCGCCACCAAAGGAGAACAGAAAAGAGAAAGACAAAGATGTCAAGCATCTGGGGCTGTCGAGAAACTAAGGATAACGAGTTGTAAGTTAACAGAGGAGCTCACCTTACCTAGGGCAGCCACCTTTAGTGTCCTACCTAGTATGAATCTGCTTTCCCTTCCAATAATGGCTCTCTTGCCTGTTCCTGTCAGAACTGCAAGTTCAACTTTGAAACATGGTTATTCCTCATCTCTTTTTCTTCCAAATTCATGTCCGCAGCTCTCTTTCACCTTTAAAACTATCAGTCCTGATCCTGCTTTTTGTTTTCTCCAGCACTAAGTCTCTTTTCTTACACCTTTAGGATTGCTGAAATATTATATAGGAAATCATAACTTTAATCTGTAATCAGTGCCTGGCTATTTTACTTTGAAGTGTATTCTTCAAGACTTAATTTCTTTTATCTGAGAACATGCATATGGGTCCATTAAATTGGAATACGTACAGGAAAACAATTTTATGGATTATAATTTCTATTCCTCTAAATTCTTTTTATAAAATTCTTTGTAGTATTTTTTAATTTTTAACTTTGTTCTAGGAGTTGGAAGTTAGCAAGCATTGTACCCTCTCAGTGCCTGTAAAGTTTACCTGCTTATTATAATTACAGTATTGCCATAATCTAAATAGAGAAATACATTTTTGACTGTAGAACACTGTTTAGCATGTCAACATGTAATCCAAATTCAGGTTTTTAATGAAACTTAAGATAACTTTTTTCTGTTTGGCACATTATGTCAGACAATATGCGTTTTTTTATGCAAGATCCATGAGGAGAGCACAACTATTTACAGTATGCAAATGATATGTAAATATGCCCTTGTTTTCTGACAGAATCATTGATGCTCAAGGATATCCTGCCTTCCCCAAATGAGATGCAAAGAATGAAAAATTCTCTCAAGTTCAGCAACTGCCAAACTCCACGTCTAGGACAGCGGTGTCTAGCTTTCCTGGCCTTGCAAGCTGCATACCAAAACCCCTGCATGTCTGAAAAGCACAAGACATTTATTCTGTAACTAAGAAGGGCAGATAGGTCCCTGTGAGTGGTTCAAAGGTAGAAGAGAACAAAAGACAGAGGAGACCTCCCTAGGAGATCTCACTGTTCTATTACTGGAGGGAGGATGGATGCACACCTTGATCATTGAATGACCTTTTGATTTCAGCTTCAAAAGAGCTTCGTGTCTCCACATAGTCAGGGATTTCAATCAGGCAGAAGCCCAGGTGCTGCATGCTATACACCCCGGCTATGGAAGCCTTACTTGAACTTACATACCGCTCTTGATCCTTCTCCAGAAGTAAGACTTAAATGAAACAGGTAATTACACGGCCAGCCAGTCAGCAGGTGTCAGATATTTTTAAAATAAAATTTAAAAAGAAAAGATACCATAATTTTAACAGTTAGGTTTACTTATCACAGGTTTTGTCTTTCAAACCACGATTATACAAAGGCAAAAAGTAAATAGCCAACAGCACTATAAGCAAAAAAAGTAAAATTTTGAACAAACAATGGTGACATCAAATTTTCAATGTCTGTAAGGAAGTCTAGAAGAAAGGTGGATGGGAATAGTTGTGACTCTTCCACGTTTATAAAAGCAGTAACGTATAGAGTACATGAAGTGTCCATGACATTTTTGTTTTTCTTTCTAACTTATAATTAAGAATGCAAGAAATATGAGTTTATAGGTTAGGGAGCAGATCCTGTGCTTGTATAGCATTGCTGAAGTTAATAGAAGTCAGCTAATTAACCTCCTCAGGGGTTCTTGTGCTAAACTAGGGGTTCTTGTGCCAAATGTTATATGAGCTGCTTTATGTGTTCATCTTCTATGTCTCACATACCTCATACAAAGGAAATGTAAGCAGTTTCTTTTTCAGATTGCATTCAATATATTATGTGCTGAACAGAGACACTCAGTTTCTTCACTTTTCCTGAATCTTTTCTGTCTTAATACAGCACCATTTGAAATAACAGGTAATATGGGGAGTGGCTGTGTCTTAACAAGATGCTTCTTTTTCCACATATTACTTTAGATAGTATAGGCAATATTTTCTACATCATTTCCAAAACTCTTTCAAATGGAAGACAAAATGCAATTATTTTGCTGACATAAATGAAGGTGTAGTAATTATTAGATACTTATTTTCACAATGAATTGTAAATAAAGATATTTACTCATTTATCTTACTCAGTTATTAGTCTGTATTCTATTCAATTTGCACCTAGAAACTATGAGGAAGTTGTGTCTCAAATGTGCATGTGATTTGACTGTGGTGTTCCAAAAAACGCTGCACACTGAGCAATGCCCTGATTACTGCAGCCACTTACTATGCTAAATGCACACTCGTTTTGGGTCAACTGTGCACTAGAACTGCCTGCAGCTTGCAAAATGTTGCATACCCACAACACATTTCTGTATAACAGACTCAGCTGAACCAGGTACGCACCCAAGTTCAGTGGTTATTCAGCTCAGTTGCACACCAGATTTTGGGAAAAAGAGATGGATACAGACAAACAACCCACCCACCTACTACCACCCTCCCAGTTGAAGAAACACTGGAGAAATATTCTCTAAGTTGTTCCATCTAATTCTTTCTCCCTCATATGCCTGCTCCAATATACTTAATCAAGAAAGAAGATTCAATTTTGTTTAATCTCCACTTACTCACATTTTCTTAGCCCCTTCATATACTTTCTTTTCCTGCAAACTTAAAGTACTAGTGCTTTGCTATCCACAATACTGACTTTGCTCCTCAGTGGAATTCACAGAATCACAGAATGGGTAAGGTTTGAAGGGACGACAGTGGGTAATTCCAACCTCTGTGCTCAAGCAGGGTCATTCTAGAGGACATCACACAGGATTGTGCGGAGATGGCTCTTGAATATCTCCAGTGAGGGAGTCTCCACAGCCTCCCTGGGCAATCTGCTCAGTACTCAGTCACCCACACAGTAAAGAAGCTTCTCCTCCTATTCAGGTGGAATTTCCTGTGCGTCAGTTTCTGCCCATGGCATCTCTCTCTATTGCTCAGCACCACTGAGCAGAGCCTGGATCCATGCTCTTGACACCCCCCCTTCAGATCCTGATAGACACTGATGATGTCCTTTCTCAGTCCTTCCTTCTCGAGACTGAACTGGCCCCTCTTCAGCCTTCCCTCATAAAACAGATTCCCTACACCCCTAATCATCTTTGTCACCCTCCTCTGGACCTGCTCCAGGAGCTCCATGTCTCTCTTGTACTGTGGAGCCCAGAACTGGACACACCAGGGCTGAGAAGAGGGGCAGGATCATCTCCCTCGATCTGCTGCGAATGCTCTTAGTAATGCACCCAGGGATACCATTGACCTTCTCGGCTACAAGGGCACTCCTAGCTCATGGACAGCTTGTTCCAGGGTGAAGGACCCCCAGGTCCTTCTCTGCAGAGCTGCTTTCCAGCAGGTCAGCCCCCAGCCTGTTCTGATGCTTGGGGTTATTCTTCCCCAGGTGCAGGACCCTGCATTTGCCCTTGCTGAATTTCAGAAGGTTCCACTCTGCCCAGCTCCATCTCCCCAACCTCTTGAAGTCCCTCTGAAGGGCTGCACAGCCCTCTGGGGTATCAGCCACTCCTCTCAGCTTTGTGCCATCAGTGAACTTGCTGAGGAGGCATCTGCTCCTTCATGCAAGTCACTGTAATAAGTTAAACAATACTGGGCCCAGTACTGAACCTTGGGGAACACCACCAGTGACAGGGCTCCAATAAAATCCTACGCCGTTGATGACAACCCTCTGGGATTTGCTGTTCAGCCAGTTCTCAATCCACCTCCTGTCCACTCATCCAGTCCACACTTCTTGAGTTTGCCTGTGAGAATGTTGTGAGAGACAGTGTCAAAAGCCCTGCTGAAACTGAGGTAGAAAATATCCACTGCTCTCCCCTCATCCATCCAGGTAATCATTTCATTGTATAAGGCAACCAGGTTGGTCAGGCATGATTTATCTTTAGTGAATCCATCCTGACTGTTTCTGATCACCTTCTTGTCATGCTTGTGAATAGAGATGGCCTCCAGAATGAGGTGCTTGATCACCTTTTCAGGGATTGAGGTGAGGCTGACTGGGTGATAGTTCCCTCCCCGTCTTTTTTTGAAGACAGGCATGACATTTGCTGTCTTCTAGTCCTCAGGCAACTCTCCTGATCATCACAACCTTTCAAAACTCATCTATAACAAAACCATCTCCGTATTACTAACCCTCTGTGCAGCACAAATCCAAAACACAGCCCCGTACTAGTCACTGTGAAGGAAATTAACTCTACCCCAGCCAATACCAACACAGAGCTTTATGAACCCTTTTGGGACAAGGTGCTGTAATTTGCCCCTTCTGCAAGGTAAAATCCCCATGAAACCTGCTGGCTTTTGTGCAACTCTCAAAGAGACAATTCAGTACCACCCTGCCGCTGGAGTGTTGTAATTGTCCCTTATGTTGTAGATGACTTTACAGCCAGGATTAATTTACTTTCCATTTAATCTGCTTCTATAACCTCTTAAAAAGAAATGAACAAAAAAGATCTCAGTGCTTAATGAAACAAATGGAGTATGAGTTTTGTCACAGAACTATAAGCCTTACAAATTTCGTATTTTATGTCTAGGAAGAAAAAGTATTTTTCCTTTTAATACCACATTCCCATTTCCATATAAAATTTAAGCAGCATGCAGTAAATCAGCTTAAAGATAAACTGTTAATATACTTTGCTTGCAAAGGGCAGACCATTAACAGAAAGTTTACTTTAGGCCTTTAAAATTCTTCTCCTATCTTCCACTCTCTCTGGCTCTGTGACCTCAGGGGATGTAATCCCTTAAAATGCAGCTCATCTTCAATTAGCAGAGAGAACATATGTACGTTCTTCACTGAAATCCCCAGGTATCATGCAATGCAGCTCACTTCAGATTTTACAGTTAATTAAAGCCTCATACACATTTTCTGATTCTCCAGCTGGCACTGGAGAGTTTTAAAGCTTAGACCATTTTAGCTATTACTCTGCTAAAAAGTTTACTAATAAACATAAATGCTCATGTGCCTTTCTTGTTGACTGACACACTGTAATGGGAAGTTTATAAACACTGATCTCCTCCTACAAAGAGGATGAGTAGAAACTGAGGTCACTGGAGGGACCAGAGTTTGAACTGCCTCCATAAAAACAATCCCCCATAAAGATCAGAATTCTCTAAGAAAACATACATTGAAAATTGGAAAATGAACATTGAGAAGAGGTTAGAAAACATTTCCAGGTTATAATCTTGAAAACTAATAAGGGAAATATCACCTATTCTGAATAATATGCTTAGATCTTGTAGTAGACAGATGTAACTTGCTGATATGAGAATAAATAGCACGGTTTTCAAGGAAATAAAGCACACTGTTTTCTCTCCAACCCCTTTCAACAGCCACTAAATTTACAGTATGTTTTCAAATCCTTCCTTTTTATTTAGTGTCCTGTGTAAGGAACATGTATATAATAGTTGCCTGACAGATGGTTCGTTCTCATAGGATGAAGATTTAGTACTATTTTTTTTGTTGTTTTAGTAAACAATTTCCTAATCCTATTTCTCTTCAGAGTGGTAATTCTTACAAACTCAGTGCTTCTTCCTCCTTTTTTTTTTCTTCCTCAGCTAATATTGATCTTTCTTTTACCAGGTTGTTCCAATCACCTTTTCAATCTGTCATCCTCTTTCCCTCTTCTGATTACTGCTTCTCTTTGCTCCACTTTTCTTCCACCTTCCTTCAATACCCTACTTTTATCTTTTTAACATTCATGCACTCCTCCTGAACTTTCACCGGACTGAAGGCCCTTGATCATGGCATAATCTCACACTTCAAGAAGTTATTATCTGAAGACTGACTATAAAAATGTCACTGCACTCTCATTCCCCCATGCATCTCGATAAGGGGTTGATCTTATCAGATCAACAGGGCTTTACAAATGAAAATATTTTTATTCCTTGTGTTTAAAAATATCACAATAGGCCAGGTGATTGCAGGCACCAGTGTTTCTGAAATGAATTCTTTTATTTTATCTTTCTTTGATTGAAATTCTTAACACATAAAGTTTGCCAGGCATATTTAGTGACTGAAGAATTTCATGAAGACTTAAATCTTCATTCTGTTTCTGATATTGTTAAATTACACCCTTGATCCTTGTCTAAGAAACTGCTTTGAGGTCAAAGAACATACAAAAATATAATTAAAGCAGAATTAGGGCCCATGTTTCTTCTCACCTGAGTGGCCCCTGGGCCTATGAGGGACCTTTTTTTTTTTTGTTTTTTGTTTTTTAAAATTAAAATGCAGTTGGGAAAACCATTAGAAAATTAGCCCGAACATACTGTGCTCATGGGTATTTTGCTCATATCTGTTGAGGTACCAACCTACAACAAGCTTTCTGCAAAGACCATCGGGAGACAAGTCACCATCTGCCAGCCCTGGTTGCAAAACAAGGGTTCTGCAAGAGGAACGTACACTGCAAAATAGATTTGCATTCTTACATATCCCACAAGATCCAGGGGCATACAAAGCTAGACCTAGCTTAATGTTCCACCTCTCTTGAAGTTTAGAAAGCTTATGACAAAAGAATGAAGAGGATTTTTTCGCATTTGAAATATTTCTATTTGTGAAAGTGTCAATAATAATGTATTAATAATTGTATTGATACAGGAGCAAGATTGTAATCTACATTACCCTTTCCCAAGGTTAACATTTTCTGCGGTAAAAGGCATATAAAAGGATGTATGTTTCAGAAGCAATTCCTTTTTTGTCAACAGCATATACTTGACTACGATCATTGCTCTTCATAATTTCTTCTCAGGTAAACCTGCTGTCTGAAAAATATCTTAGCTTCCTGGGCATTTTTCTTGAATGTTTTCTGGATCTTCATTACTTTCACGCTATTTCTGTGATTATAATTTTAAATAGTTTATAACGATTATTTTCTTTTATTCCCTGTCCCTTATTCGCTCTTTCTCAGAAGAGAACTGCATGTATTTCTTTGATATAGAAAGGGAATCTGCAAAAGCTAAGAAAGATTCATGGCTAGAAATGTTGGATGATATAAATCAGCATATACCTATTAATTTCACTAGGTCTGTGCACATCGAACTTGACCTGTTTCTACATTTGTAATAACATGATCTCATTTAATATTCTAGATAGTTTCTCATTACTTATGGTGGATTTGCACTTCTGTGGGTCTGTTTACTTTGTCTGTGGATGTATTTGGAGCTGAGAGAGAAAAACTACATTATTCTATAAATTTGAAACTATTTAAATATGAGCAACTCTTGCACAGAAAAAATGACAGTACTCTGTAATTTCCTTTTATGAAAGCTTATAGCTCTTGTATGTTATCACATAAATGAAATGACTTGGCCCACTGCTGGTCACAGAAATCAAAGAAATAACTCTTTAATTTTATGATTACTTCCTGTCAGAATAGCAACCCACTGTAACTTGAAGTGAAGTAGAAGTGTAGGTGAACTGTACATGCTCATCCTTAACAAAATAACAAGCTTGTAACACAGATGTTTCTACGAGGTCAGGGGAAAAAAAATTAAACTACAAAACCTTAGATTTCCTGAAAACACTATGAAGTAACATAATTTCTTACAACTCCTCTGCCACAGATCAGGAATGCTGAGCAGGATTTTTTACAGATTCTCAGTTAACTGCCAATAGGGAAGGAAGACAAAGAAAAGATGTACTCTATTTTCCATGAAAAAAAAAGGGTATTCCTCTGCTCACTCACCCATAGAATTATTGTTGAGTAAAGGGAAACTGCAACTGCAGAAAAAAATATTACTTCTTTATCAGTCCATGTCAAGATTTCACCCATATAGAGAGCTGGAGAACTTTCTTACAAGTTTTCCTATTAGTCATCTTTGATTTTTTCCAGATTCTGGGGAAAATATAAGCTTTTTCTTTAAGAATACATTCAGATTTTTTTACTTTGGAATTTCTTTAATAGAATGTAAATTCATAAAAATCTGTTTAACTTGGTGGTAATACCAGATAATGGGCTAGATTCTCAATGTTGCAAATAGTTTTGGGGTCTTGGTTTTTTGTTTTTTGGTTTTTGGGGGTTTTTGCATGATATAAATAGAATTTTCCTTTCTCAACAGTTTTTAGAAATGAACATATTCATTTTAGCATTTTAGTCTCTTTTTGTAATTGAGTGAGAAAATAGTAACTACATCAGTCGAATTAAGAAAAATGACATAGGTAAATACTAAATGATGAAGAAAAGCTTAACATCATGACAGAATTATAAGACCTGCAATATCTCAGGGTTAATAGAGAAACACATTCAGATCATTAAATTATGCTTTATTAGAGTAAAATAAAATCAGGAAGCATCGTACATAAATTCTGCATAATCTATAGAAACTTATTTTAAGGTATCTTTTAAAATTAGTAGTTTTGTCAAGAAAAACTTGCCTATGTTTTTAAGATACACAGGGGAATATTTATGATTTAAGCTTGGATTAATCTATATAAAATACACTTTTGAATGATGACTTTAACAGGTCAGTAATTCTCTAAATAACTATGATATGTTTAGTAATGTACATGGACTACAAGAGATATTTTGTTAAGGGGGAGCATGTGATTGCTAGCGTGAGGATCATAGAAATGTGAAGACAAAACTGTGCTCTAAAAGAAACAGGTATTTTCTATAGTTTGTAAATGCATTTATACATTTTGGAAGGGGTGTTGTTTGTTGTTCTCATCATCATCCATTCCCCCCTGCATTAAGCTCATATCAAAACAAAAACATACCTTGGATCTGGAAGGATCTTGGGTGCAAGAGAGGGAAAATGTGCTTGGAAAGCAGTAGCTGTGAATGTCAGCATTTTGTCAGGGGCAGACAGCCATCTGATAAAGCTTAGCTCTAGTCTGTCCTTCTGATTTCTATTTTGGTTCTTAATTTGTGTCTGCTTGCCTCTTTTGTATTTGTGTTTAAGAATAATATAGCACTGTGACTTTAATAAATCTGGGGGTTTTTGTTTGGTTGTGGTTTTTTTTTTTTTAAATCTAGGGTTACCTATAGATGTGTGCTATATGTATTTTAAGATTATCTTTAGAATACATCTCACAGAAGAGCAAGGATCAGGCAAATTCCATTAGCGGCATATAATAGCCCACATACTGTATGATTTATAGCAAATCCCTAATAAACAATATGTTAGAACTTACGGTTCTTCATAAAAAAAATACTGTTTTGCTGGTGATTTCTTTTTAATTTTTACTCTTAGGCCCTGCTTTAATCTTCCCTCCATAGGCAGATTTTTGTATTTTTTAAAAAGGATTACAAATATTTTCATCTGCACCTGATTAAGCATTTTAGATCTGTTCATTTTGTGGGATTATATTGTTTAACCATTTATCATAGCACTTTCAAGAAATCATAATCTGTGCAGAATGAAGTTGAAGGTATTTTCAGATCATCTACCATTATATTTTCTCTTAATCAGTTATTTAATGTAGAGAATAAGATTTTATTTCATAGTGAGACTGATTTGACAGTACTGGGTCCTAAAACATACCTAAATTTCCATATGGTAGATGTCAATGAGAACTTGCATATCTGACAGACAAAGACATGTGATCAAGTTTCCTTTGCTGCAGTAAACCAAGCATGCTGTCATGTTTCCCTTGCAGTGCTATTCCTTGAAGGACGTAGGATAATAGCTGAACTTAAATATGTCAGTCTGTTCAGATCCTAAAGATTAGTTACAGTGACTAAACAGAGATTCTTATAAAAATTCCGATGTTTTCTTCATGTAAATGTACCAGATGTTGAGTCATCTAATGTAGGAGGTATATTTATTATTTATTTAGATCACTTGTCTGTCATTACATTCCCGTATGCCATGCAAGTTTGGAGGTAATAAATAAGAGTGTTAGATGAACATAGTTTTTCTGAGAAAAGCAACTTCATTCCACCTTTTTTAAAATCTTTGATGAAAACACAGTCAAATCAACGGTAGGGCTTGCTTTTTCCTAAGATATACAAATGCTTGATAAATAACATACGTATACAGATTGTGCAATTGGATGAAGATGTCTGCTTTTTTCTGAGATGTTTTTTGTTGGCATTTCAGATTGAAGGATTGATCAAGAGTTTACAAATCTCAGGGTAAAGATCACTGAAAAAGCCAAGAGAAACAAAGACCTGCCTATCACTGAGAAAGAAATCTCAGCCACACAGGGTGTTGGGAGACTACAGGGGCAAGAACAAAGTGCTGTGTTTCTCTGATCCGTGCCAGA
Organism: Edolisoma coerulescens; assembly: GCA_013397115.1. Taxonomy (NCBI): domain Eukaryota; kingdom Metazoa; phylum Chordata; class Aves; order Passeriformes; family Campephagidae; genus Edolisoma; species Edolisoma coerulescens. The sequence continues at coordinate 145,392 of VWZW01002393.1, forward strand.
AGATTTAGCTCTTGCTTAAAGAAAATGGTCATAGACTAGACAACATTTGGAAAAGAATAAGACTATAGGGAAAACTACGTGATGGGAAAAAGTGAGAGGTGGTTGCTAAAAGAAATGACTTGTCTTAGAACCAAGTTATTACCTAAAATATTATGATCTCAATAAGATTATAAATTGTTTATTAAATCAATTTTATCTGATAAACTATAAAAACTGCTTTCTAGTCATTTTTTCATATACTACTTCCATAGGATTATGTCCCATAATGGGGGATGGGGAAGGAGAACAAAAATAACTGTTCCTTTTGGTTTGACCAGGCATCTTATTAAATGGAAAATTCAGGACTGGTCTTTACTAATCCATCTACAATAATTACTCAACAGAAAATGATAACAGTGATATTTCCAGCAAGGAAAAGAAAAAAGAAAGGTTTAAATGACAAGGCATGTTTATAAGAAGATTGACCTAATATTCTAATAAGCACTACTGCCCGAAGATAAAGATGAAAAAAAGACACTTTAAAGATGAGCTCAGCTTTGGGGGGAAAAAAAAAAAAAAGAAAAAAAAAGAAAAAAACATTCTGAAGTTTTCACTCAGTCTTTTGCAGCCTGTCTTCTAATTTATGCAGTGTGAGCTGAAGTTACAAGTGTAAATAGGGCACAAAATATACCTTTTACAGAACATATCAGAGCTCTCAGAAAAGCAGATTTAAGGCTTATACAAAGATACATAGTAATCTATTTCTGAAATAGTACTCAGTTTTCTACTTAAAGGCAAATGAAAAAAAGCAAACAAATATTGTGAAAATGAAAAAGGAGTTGATCCATTTCCTGAGCAATAGTGTCAGCTGAATGCAAAACTCTTCGTAGAACCTAGTAACACAGAATGTCAGAGCACCGAAAGACACCAGCCTGATGTTCCACACATATTCAGGAAATAGATTTCCCAAATGTGATGGCAATGATAACAAGAGTTAGTCCAGCTAAATATGATGGTACAGTAGGCATATTGGAACAGCTAGGTGCTACAATGAAGTATAAAGAAAACTGCTATGAGAGGAAAGTGAGGGGAATCCTGAAAACCTGGAATAATAAAAAGTTGATTGCCACATTAAGTTTTACATTGAGCTCGGCAGTTCTTAAAATAAGGTTATGGACAGTGAGGACCCACAGGAGCTGCTTGTTCTTCAATATTCCATAAAAATCTTCGTGGGTGACAAGGTATAATGTACTAATAAAGTCTTTCTGCCATTTCTCCCCAGCAGAAATTAACCATCTTACATCAACATCTAGTATTCCTATTGAATTTAATGAAGTTCTTATTACATTATTGAATTATACCTGTAATTCTCTTCCTCATTATTTCAAACACTACCTCAGAGATTATTGGGGTTGAAGGTTTACTGGAAGTTATATTGGTGGTGTTTTGAATGAACAAAAATGAGTCTTGAATTTCCTTCTGCTAGCCCCAATAAGCTTCACATGAATATAACGAACATATATTTGTTTTACAAATCTTATAGTAGTAGCACTAATTTATTTTTTCTTAATGTTGGCAAGATCTTCCCAGAAATATTGTTTGTGTCTTATTTATTGGTGTCATTCATTGGGGTGAGATCCTGATGTACCGCATGAGAAAAAAATCACATAAAAGTATATGCAACCATTTGTGTTTTTAAGAATCACTCTTTTACTAAGTTCTTATGTAACAGGAAATTTACAAGGTGAGGCCAAATACGTATGAAACGTTTTCCAGATAAATACAAAAAATAAAGAACTGAAAAAGTTCATTCATGGAAAATGTGAATCTGTTAATTAGCCAGTGTGACTAAAGACAGCACAGAGCTCTACATTTCTGACTGAAAAATCCTTGATTCTCAACATGAAAAAGAAAAAAATTACCAAACTGTAGGTTTGTCAATTCCTAAAACATTATCATTTTAAAAAATAGATTATGTTTCCTCTAATTAACACCATGTTCTGATGACAACACACCATGCTGTCCATAAGCTGTATTTTGACAATAAATGCGGCACTAACTCCTCCTGCTTGTAGTATTATGGCAGATGCTCCCTTCCCATGCCTTCTTGTGCTGTCTTCAGTTTTTGTTTTGTTGTGTTTTTATTTTCCTTCTTTGCCTTCAAGCAGGTTTTTTTCTTCTTTTTTTTTCAAATCAGAACATTGTGATTTGAATGCATAAATAGGATAAGGAAGACAAAAGAGAAAGGGATGGGGAAAAGGAGAAAGACAAAATGGATAAGGAAAGTGGAAAGGGTAAGTGAATGTAAACAGGAAAGACAATGATGAGTCAAGGTAAGCAAAAATTATGTGCTTATTCCTGCATTTTCTTCCTAGTGCCACTAGAAAGCTTAATGGTATTAAGAGTATTATTAGACATGTGGCTCAGTTCAATTTAGAGGTTTTGGTGGCTTCCTTAAAAATAGAGATTCCTTGGGTTTTTTTTGAGATGTGTCCTTTATAATAATGCACAACACTTATGTTTCTCAAGTGTGAAAGCCTCCTGACTCAGAAGAAATGGGGAAGACATGAACTTGGACGAACAAAAAAGATATATGAAAAGATGGCAACGAGGAATGGTAGGAAGATAATGACAGGTCAATATAAGGTGATTCAGATACTGGATCACTGACAAAGCTCACTGAAGGCAAGGATAATATTTCCATTCATTTAAAGGAATTTTGGATGGTGTCCAGAGACAAAGAAAATTAAAATAAAATACAATGCCTGGAAAAAAGGAAAGTTACTATCAAACATTGACCGGAAAACCTGAAAACATTTTATAACAACTGGAAAAAAAAATTGCAAGCTATATATGTACACTAACACTTATAAAAAGTCATTCTAAAATCCTTACTGCTTATTCCATCATTTCATCAGTACCAGCAATAATGATTATAGTTTTAGTAATATAAACATGTCCTAGCAATGTGGTCACTTCTATAACTATGTTAGCTAGAAAATTTCTACTGATCTCATAGGAAATCTTTCCTATTTTCTTTTTTAATTCATTAAGCATCAAAATTACAGGAAATATGTCAACATCTAGAAAGAGAAATTATAAAGAAAAGGGTGGAACAAGAGAAACATAAAATATAATGAAGAGGAGATATTCTGAAAAAATTGTTTTGAAGCTAGGGTATTTTTTACTCTATTGGTGGCTTGTGCATTTGTTTCTAGAATCCTGAACAATAGCTTGGACTTTCAAAAGAAAAAAGGCTGTGGGGGGGAAGCATTACAAATCTTTTTGTTGCAGTCTTATTTTTAAAATATTATTCACAGATTTTAAACTTTTGTTTATGACAAAGTCACATTTAGAACCAAGTTGCCCATTTTGTTAAATTTAAATAGAGAGATAATGTCACTTTAAATTTATATATGAATAATTTCTACCTATTACCCTATAGTGATATTTTATAAAAGAATTAACATTGCAGGAGGTAATGGCAATATTTCTACTTCTAAACACTATCACACAACTATAGTCCACAGGGAATTTCCAAAAAAAGGAGTGAAGGTCAGTAATATCAAACTGTCCAAATAACGGCAGGTGTTCGGTCCCAAGGTGTGATTCCATATGGTACACATGCTTGCGAAGACAACACTTGTGTGTTTGGGGATTTTTTTTCCCTTCTGTGGGTGCTCCTGGCTGCATGCTGTGGGCAGAACTGACCTGAAGGGCTGACTCCTGACAGATCAGGTGAGGCAGGTTTTGAGGCCAGTCAGAGGGTTACAACATGCTTTGGGACAAACAGATGGGATGGAGCTCCTTGGGGCAGGCAACCACCCTGGTGATGCTGCACAGAGGCTTCCCTGAATTTGGGCTAGCCAGCAAGACCAGGGCTGCCCACACTCCAGAGCCACTTCTACTGGCAGCCTGTTTTTGTCATGCATCTGAACCATCTCCAAGGGCACAGCAGCATGAAAACACAAGTGAATGTACAACGGTGTAAAAGTAGGTAAATTTTAGTTGGTGTCTGTGTAGATGAAGTAATCAAAGAAGCAGAAATATGCAGGGAAAAATATTTTATCCTGAACCAATTGGTACTGTTCTGTGGGAAGACATCATCAGAGACAGTCATGCCCTTTGGAAACTGAGATAGTGTCTAGACTTCAGCACAGTAACAAGACAGTAATTCAAATGGCAAAATGCAGAATGCTTCTCCTGTAATGCTGTTCAAATCAATTAAAAAATGTAGATCAATAACGTCAAATTGAATTGCTTTGGGATTATTTAGAGGTTCCTCTTTTCCCAGCAGTCACATGTTTAAGGACTGTTACAAACTGTTCCAAGTATTAGGGGTATCAGCTAGACCGAACAAGTTTATTATTTGCAGAAAAAAAAAAAAAGTGCTAAAGTAACAGCTAAATGTAAGCAATATTAATTCATCCTCTGACAACTGCATAGCTAAAAAATGAATAGAGCTTGTTCTCTTTTGCCCTCTGGTCCCAACCTGCCCTCAAAGTAGATTATTCTGGAAAACTTGGCTCTGCATGGGGCACTTGGACAGTCTTTGATTTTCTCAAGAACTTTAGTGAAACCAAGCTTTTTTATGCTGTAAGAAGTATTGGAAAGGATTTCTGTAGCCTAACATCTGACCTTTCTTCTGACCTTTGGCTTGTTGTTTTTGGTTTGGTGGTTTTTTTTTTTTTTTTATATTTTATGTTAGTCTTTCAAACTGTTGTAGTCAAAATACTTGTATTACAGTTCCTTCCTTTTCCTTGTTATTGTCAGAGTGCTTTCCCTATTTATCTGAGTATATACTTCTGCCGTTCTGCCAATTGTTATTATTCTTATTATCATAAATAAAGGCATTATGGAGGGTTTTTTTGAGTTTTTATGAAAGTTTTTTTGAGCGCTTTAAGAAAGGCTGATACAAGCTGTTAAATTTTATTCACCAGGGATGCCATTTTGCTTTAATTAATAAAAATGCTACTACCTGCTTTTATTTTCAATTGTACTAACACAATTCATGACCATATGCAAAATGACCCTTCCCCTTTGCAGGGCAGGAGGGAGAGGAGAATACAGACTAGAACACTTGTTCTCTAAGAGTTAGAGAGAAACGCTGCTGATGCTGCAGGTGAGTGTGTAAAAGGAGGAGGAGACATGATGTCCAAAACATAAAGGATTGTAAGTATTGCCAATAGAATTCCTAAAGTAAGAAATATTGGGATGTTTTTGCATCCGTGTTTAAGATGGTACTTGTCCTTTAAGAGATTTCATATGGCTTTAGGTTCAGAAGTTTTCCTTAAAAGAAAAAGACAGAACAAACCAAAACAAAAACGTGCAGAAAATAAAAGGTCTGAAAGTAATTATTTCAGAAAATTTCATGATTTTTGACTCATTTCAAGTCTCACAATACTACTTTAGGTTTCCCTGTTGGATAACCTGTGATTGATGTTCATGGCACTATTTCTGTTCTCTTAAGTTAAACAGCATTTGTAGGAGACAGAGATAAATGAATCAAATAATTTTGAATCAGAACCACTGCAAGAGGAGCAAATAGCTTTCAACAAAAGATAACTCCTGCAGTTACTATTTATGAGTCAAGATCAGATATCATTCAATCTTGTGCCAGTGTCTCAGAAATTCTGTTGGCAGGTTCCTCGCTCTGGTTCAGATTTCCAAGGGATCACAAATACATTAAATAGAAGGTTATTCCTCTAACCTGAACCTCCGTGCACAATTACCACAGAGACATGACTATTAATGTAATTACATTTCTACCACTCTAAAATCTCCATTGTACCATATGTTCTGGTGAAGAAAACATTTATGTAAAACACCATCCCTTGGTAATCAGCCTTCCTCTTCCTTATAAACAGCCCTGTAGCACGCAGTATTTTTAAAAGACCTGCTTCAAAGGACGCCCTCTGAAGCTGCATGCAATTTCGCACCTGCATCTCCGGCTTTATGTAGAAACTTTCATGTTAATTCAACTGCTTTTCAATAAAGGTTTCCAAACTAAAAAAGTACAGTGGACAGAACTTAGGTTTTCAGAGGGATTTTAAGACATCTGTTTGGTTTTTGTTGTTTTTTTTCTTTTTTTTTCTTTTTTCTGTAGACAGCCTCTGGCTTCAGATGGGGATACAGGCCAGCTAAACATTTTACATAGGTATATGCAAATGTTTCCTGTCAAGAATCAGGCAAGATAGCCTAAGATCGGGAAACAATCCAAATCACAGAAATTCATATAATGACATTAGATATTAATACTTATATGTATCATGACAAAACACTAATACACTTCTAAATTAGGAAACTAACCCAGGTACACTGAGAAGCTAGCTGTCCTTTTTCACTTTCTCAAATGCAATATCCAGACTGTGGAATCTGATACAGTGAACTCCAATCTGACAGAGCACCTTTTTTTTTTTTTCTTCTTGCTTTTTACAAGAGTTTTGTTTATGTACAAAAGTCAAATTACTCGGGGAAGCCATTCTTCAACTGCTTTTTTCTTTCCATTTGCTATACCCTTTTCCTTTTTGCAGTTCTTTACTTAATCTTTGTAAATGGTATTTGTCAATGTACTCACCAGACTTGGAGAAAATTGGATGTTACTAAGCAGCATCACCTTGTCAAAGCTGAAAATGCTCCCAAGCCATAAAATGTTGGATGGTTGGTAAACATGGAACACCAACCTCACTCCACTCTGTGGGCTGTTTCCCACACTACTGCTGTTCACTCAGTCAACCTGCAGGGAGTAATTAAGGGTGACTACAACTGACAAAGGCTTGGAAAGCAGAGAGAAACCCTTTTGCCAAGCGGATATTTTTCATTGTTATTACTATATTTATTCTTTCCTCTGTGCTTTAACAAAATAAGTTGCTTCACTTCCCCTCCAGTGCTGTTAGTCAAAAACAGTGAGGTGAAGGCAAATCAAGTAAAGGTCAGTCCTGTTAACCAGAGAAAAGCCTCAGGTCACTCACTACTGTGATCATAATTAAGCAGTGTATCTTTGTGCTAGTTAAAGGTTAAATGAGTGGAAAGAAGGGGGATAAGTGTGATGAAAAACAAGGAAACAGAAAGGAATGTAATCTTTTCAGCAGGTTAAAGGTGAGACATGGCACAGTTTATTGTATGAGTCCATAGTCACAGGTTTGGGGAGCCCTGGAATACAGTGCAGAAATTGTCCCAACACCTCTGAACTAGATACAGAAAAGAAATTAATTCTACAAAAAGCAAATTAATGTGCAATAATGCATTATCACACCAGTCAATTAGACTTGCTAAACATTATTAGCCAGTGAAAGGACATCTCCTTTTACGTGCCTAGTGGACAGATACTTCCCGGAGCTTTAACTAACGGAAGAAGGCTGCACTGAATTAAAAATGTATGGATTTGGTAAAGCAACAGCTAAGGAGACTGTGGATTGTCCCCCTATACATACAAATAGAAACACCCTGTTTTGCATTAACACAATCTGGTATGTACACGACCTCCTGAACCTGTGAGGTTTTAGCAGGACTGGATTCCCAAACACTATGCAACCCTCACAGAATAGCTGTGTGGTTTACTAAAAATACTGTGAGGGAAATGGCTATTGTTTGGTTTTGGGTTTGGGGGTCTTTTAATTTGGGCGGGATTGTTTTTTGTTTGATTTTGTTTCTGCTTCAATGGAAAAAGAAAAACCCTAAGCAATGGCTTCTTTGAGCACAACATGCCAATCATGTCTTCTTTTAATTAGTCTCCTGCTGCATGCTAAATCCTTATTGTGCCTTTGCCACACAACAGGCCTCTGTTCTAAAGGATAATCCTAGTGAGCCAAGGAACATCTCTGCACATTTATTTAGTCATCCAGAGGTGTATGAGTGCTAAGAAATCCACCTGGCTGATACGCTCAAATTCCCATGTCATGACAAACAGACAAACAAAAAAGCCTCAATGAAGCTAAACCTACCTAAGGTACAGCAATGCAAATAATCAGAGCCATCACTCGAAAACCAAATACTTTCATGACTTTCTTCCCATGCTAGCAGTATTAAGTATGCCTGAAATGAGTTGGAGCATAGGACTTGCAGATGAAAAAGCGAAAGATATGGTTGACATAAAATTTTCTCTGCTGTAGCGGAAGTGACAGTGAAAAACATTTTGCGCATGGAGGGAAAGGAGGTGACCTATAGAGCTGCTGAAAGCAGCTGAAAGAATCTGACCATAGTCAGTGTCTTTGGGGGAACCTCATCCTACCGGAGCTGAATAAACAAAGTCTGGGATGTTGCAGAGAAGAGTTCAAGTTCACTCTTCTGGTGCCTGCAGTGTTCAACCTTTCGCCATTCCCCACTTCATCTCAACTTCCTGCATCCCCATATGCTGACCAAGCCATCCTTTCCCAAGCATATTCAATGTTTGACTTCCAAAAGTTCTTTCTACCAGTGCTATGGCTATGGACCCCTCTCCTCCATGTCTTCTTGATCTTGTAATAAAAGTTAATTATGATTGAATTGAAGGCAAATCTGTATCTTTAGGTCTATACACAGGAAGTTTAGTCATATACTTTTAAAGCAGAGAATTTGTGTAGGCAAATTGTACCTACAAAAATACCTTTAGGATGAGGCTCAATTTTTTCTTCTTTCCTTACAATTTAGAAATTTTGTAGTACAGTTACAGGGGTATCTTGTTAAATAGACTGTTGTTCCTCAGAAGTGGATGAGAAAATTCTTTCCTTTTCCTGTTTTTCCAGGTGATTCAGTTTTACCCTGAAGTTGTCACATCTACCTACATCTTTTAAGTGTAGTGTAGACTTGGCACCTATTAAACTCTGGTGTGCTTACCCAGTGAATGGCTACCACTGGAAAAGAATGATTATTTGATTAAATTCACGGTGTGGAAATGATTTCAGTGTTAACAGGGTGGACATAAAACCTTCTACAAAGGTCACTAAAGAGCCAACTGGAGAGATTAGGCCTTTTGATTACTATCAGCTTTATCACTGTAGAATACAGTTAAGTAATTTTTCTGACATGAATGGAAAACTTTTTTTTCTCTTTTTTACAGAAAAGCTTTTAAAGACTGCAATGCATAAATTATCAGAGCTACTTTCAGCACATTTTAATTCACTCCTAATTTAAAGGTAACAATTAAAAAAAATCAAGCCTCTAACTGGTGCTCTTGAGATTTGCATAAACCTGTTAAATACACAAACTGTCTCTCAGCTGAACTCCTGACTTTTAGCTTCTCTTATCCTTCTCTTTTTTAATGATAGCTCTATTCTGTAGGGAAAAAAAAGTTTCCAAAATTCTTGTATTGCTTTTGAAGATCATTTTAAAAGAGACTATACACTATTCATCCCTGCTAATAAGAATACAGAGACATTGACTGAAATGAACTTCAAAATTTTTCAAAAGAAATTTCAGTGCCCATGTCTTGGTTTAAGACAAGTTAAGGGGGTGGACACTGCAACATGCACCATCTCCCCTTTAACAACTCCCTTTTTCACCAATAAGGAGAGATGAATGAGAGTAAATATAAGTGAAAAAATAACACTTCATTAAAAATGAAACAGCAACATATTTCAGGCAAAAAATATCAGTAAATAATCAGCAGGTACAAAGTTGCTAAATCTTACAGACCCCCTGGGAACAAAGAGAAACTGAAATGGTGGAGAAGCCCCTCCCCCAAGATGGCTCCCTCCACAATGACCTTGTGGAGAGAGACAAAGGGAAATGGCTGACAAATCCTACTTTTCTCAACCTTTCCCCTGGAACAAAAAAACTGGGAAGGTAGCGGCTTACAGAGCAGTTCTGGTGGCAAATGGGAATTGCTGGAGTTGCCCGGGGAGCTCTGCCCCCACAGTGTCAGCCTCTGTTTCGCTGGGTGTCAGTGCTGCTGTCCCAGGTTGCTGTCCTGATAGGGGAGGAAGAAAATGTCCCCTGGAGCGCTGAAGAATGGTGGCCTGATCTCCACCAGCTCTGGCTTTGTGCTGGGGACAAGTGTTGCAAAATTCACTGTGAAACAGTTTGGAACTTGTGAAACGCAGCTTCTCGGGTTGTCACTCAGAGATGTGCTTGAAGCAACCCCCTCTGCGGCCCAGAGAGAAACAAAAGAAGGCTCCTGCCTTGCGCTGCCTCAGCTACCCCCATGAGAATGCCAGGGAAAAGCAAGAGCCAAAAGGGCTTCTTCTTGAGTGCCCCGATGTTAAAAAACTCGGCACCCCAAACCTCAGCAGTTCCATTTCTGGCAGCACAGATAGATATAGAGTACCATAACATTTTGGGTTACCCAGAGTATTTTCCACCCCTTGTTCCATATCATGCCCAAAGGAATACCTTTCAACTGTGCACATATATACATGGAACCATATACAAATACCATTATTATTTCAGTAGCCACTGACCATTGCCCAGGATATGGATGTAGTTCATTGGTCCATGCTGGGTTACGCATTTGTTGAGGGGGGAACTTCCAAACTATAGGGGCAGAGTATTTCTTCAGAACCTGGTCTATATCCTCCCGCATTCCATGCCACTCCGTATTTTCTGCCACTGGGGCAGCTCTCCAGGCAACCTCTCTGGAAATCTCAGCCCTGATTCTAGATGTGGTTTAGGCCATGTAGAGGAGCCATAGCAGAGTTAGCAACAAAAATATGGTGTTTTTAACATTCAGAGGGAAGTGAACATTCTCAAAGGGGGATGTGCCAGACCTGAAGGGGGAGAAGGAGGTAAAAGGCTAGGTGAAGTCATTCCCTCTTTTTCTTCCAACAGTCCGGGTGTGGTCATTAATGAACCCTCAATAACATATTGGGTTACACAGGATAGCCCAGAATAAGGTAGCATTCCCTTTTTCTCCAGATATGAATATCCCTTTCTTTGTCCCTTCCACAGAGCTGGGATTCAGAGCAAGCAGAGAAGGAATGAGTAAGAGAAACCTACACTGTATATAGGACCATCAATACTTAATCCTGGATTAGTGACAGGTTTAAGTTTTAGTATTTCATGAGCCATCTGACTTCAAATAGACGCTTTATCACATTAGAAAGAGGAGAGTCTTCCCTTGCTATGAGAGATGGCAATCCTTCCTAGGTCTGGCAGGCTGGAAGATATTGGTTCATAAAATCTTGACACTGGAAAGCAATCTTAGGTAATATTTAGAGGTCTGCATGGCTTGTTGTTTATAACTTTTCTTTCCCTCTCACCCTGCAGAGTTCAATTCAAGGTTCAGTTTTAGTCTAGAACAAATAAAAGAATAGCCATAAGATTCAAAAATTTTTAATGCTATTCTGATGAAATATGCAACAGAAGAAAATGAACCACAATGAAAATACAGGGGACTTATTAACATTTATGTAGCTTTATCTTTCCTCTTTGGAATAATGCTGACTTAACACTTATCTCAAGGTGTGCAAGAGTAAAACCAAACACACATACCTAAAAATTATATGCCTCCAGCCACTAGCAGTCAAAAAAATGCACCTCATAAAAGATTCAGACTTGAAAGACCTACATTTCATTTCAAAATTCATGGAGCAGCATTTAAAAAATATTAAGGTTTCACATCTTTTATTCAAAAGTTAAGGAGGAAAAGGATCCTGAGATGAAAAGAAAGGGATGTAAACGTGGTAGCAAGAAAAGAGATGAGACATGAGCAGAAACAGAGCACAGAGGGAAACAAAACATCTTGTTAACTGGAATTAGTTCTGGAAGCACCAGGAGATATCTAACATGGGCTCTCTTAATTTTTTTCAGCAGCACTGCTTTCTAGTTGACAAGCACACCCATCCTTATATGAAATCTTCTTTTTCAAAACTGGAGATAATCAGGTGGGAACACTAACAACTCAAATTTTAAAGTAAATTTCTGGTTTAACAAGAAGCATCAGGTACTTCACGGCAAAGGATGTTTTATTAAAATATGAAACACACATGAGAAAAAAGGAGCTTTAAGGAAAGTTTTCTTAACCAGAGCAACTCTATGATTCTATGAAACTGTAGTGTGATAACAAAATTTAAAATAAACACATATTATGATAAGTAAAAAAAAAAAAAAAAAAGTGAGTTCATTTATGCTTATTATTTATGCAATTGTACATATAATCTACATACATCAAGTACAGGAAGTACAAATTTATGTATAGTATAATCAATAAATTTAAAAGATTAAATATTATTTAGTTATCAAATTGTGTATGTTTGACTAGGCACTCATATGGACACTATTAGATATATGTGTAAAAGTATTAGGTTCAAAGACCATTATATTTATAATATATTTTAAATAATATTTAAAGTGCACAGGTTTAGATACTATTTCTTTGTCAGACTGATAAACAGAGAGGCCAAATATATTTGAAAATGCACTGGACCAAGTTCTGTTCTTGCTAACACTGACACACTTTCATTTAGATAAATCTGACAAGAATTTCACCCCACTACTGTATCTTTATTCAATTAAATCTCTTTAATAGCATTACTTCTCATTTAGAAAGCTCACAATCCATAATTAGCTGTTTCTTTGAAACTGGTTGCTAAAAATGTAGTTTCAGAACAGCTTACGGTTCAAATAATATGTATGCATGGTATAATTGATTTGTCCAAACTTGCCAATTTTAGACATTACTCACTAATTAACATTAAAATTCACATGATTTTACTATTTGTTTTGATAAGGGCACTAACTATCAAGTAATACACTGACCTTTAGGAAAAATTGCATTCAATACCAAAATTAAACCCAGGTTGTAAGATTCAGTCACTAATCTCTATAAAAGGGCAGAAAGAAAGCAAAACAAAATAAAATCCCTTGAAGTCACATTCTGTCATTCTCTTTTAACTATTCTTCTGTGTTTCTGCCCCTTACATTTAATTTTATTTCATTACATGTAACAAGACTAATTTTTCAACAATCCGTTTTGATTCTGCTCATTCATTTTACCCCATTTGACCATTACCTTTTTTAACTCTGAGGTATTTTGTAACAGAATTATTTTAATTTAATTTGTTTTATTAAGCCAAGGTTTTCCAATGTTTCAAATATAAGTAATATTAAATGGTACTACTTCATTTTGTGAGGTCCAGACATCCTGCAGAATACTTACATTTTACCAGTGGTATGTGAAAACCAGATATTTTTTGGTATGGAATACTATTAATTGATTTATTGAAATACATTTTATTTTTTCTAACATTTATTTTTTAAAATGTTGCAAGGAGTTTAATTTTCTCCTTTGCTCCACAGAAAGTTAATTGTAAGAATTTTCAGGGAAGAAAAAGCTTCTTTCACCTGAAAATTTTCATAATGAAAATATCAGTCTAGAACTGAAGCTAAAAATAAACACATGAGAAAGTGTGACATAGAAAGGGAAGAAAAGCCACAAGTATTAGATCTAGAAGGAGTAAACTGAAGAGGGTGAGGAAAAGCCATCGTAACAGTTTTCAGAGAAATGACAGGATCCTGCAAACAAGGATATCCTCTGTAACCTTCCTGAGTGGTCCTCTATAAACATGTGGTTCCATGTCTGTGATTGAGAAGACTTGGGATTCAACCACAGCCAAGGTCATTCAGGTTAGATCAGACAAAATCTTCACAGCAGTAAACCACCATTACAGATTTCCTGGAAATATCATGACTACGTTAGATGAACATATCTGAAATGACACAGATATATTTATATACAGGGGATCAACAATGTTGCTATTGAGGTTATTATCAGATCTGTATTTTTGCAATTTTTATGGATTTACAGGGGTTTCAAATGAAATAAAAGTATTTCTATATAAATCAAATCTTTAAATATATAAGAAAGCAGAAAAAAATGCTCACAAATCTCACTGAACAAGATCCTACCATTTTCCAAATTATTGTATCACAATTATGGATCTAGAAGCTACATGTATAGAGACCAAATAGCTTAGCTGAATAAAATGCAACCAAGAAATAAAGGCAGTTTTGGGATATGTAACAAATTAAAGTTTTGATTGTAGAAATGCATAATGAACTATTGAGCCAGAAAGTCTAGTCTAGGATAAAGTAAATCATACCTGCACACAAAGGAAATCAAGTGGCTCAGCAGTGTCGGCTTACATGGGCCTCTTTAGTTTTCTGCAACAGGTTTAAAGATGGAATTGCTCTTTGGAAACTTTTCTACACTTACATGTGCCACACTGCACCAACTTGTTTGGCTGTGGCTGAATCTTCATGTTACCACAGTGGAAGTCATAATTTGCTATCACTATGTGCAGCCACTGGTTCCTTGCATCAGTGAACAAGAGAGCAGTCAGGGAAGAAAATATGACTTCAAAAACACTAAGGCGTTTGAAGTGCCCTGAATTCCTCTACTATTTGTTCTGATGATGCGTTGCCTTGGGAATACTCAAAAGCGCTAAAGAGGTTCTCTCCAGCTCCCGTGATCCGCTTGACACAAGGAGCACTGATTAGCTATCAGGGAGCTATGAATCATCTCCCAGTTCTGTTGATCAGTTAATATTCACCTTAGGGGAGGTAATATGCCACAGGAGTTCTAATGTACACGAGAAACTTATGACCTGCCCTTTCAGACTGCAGTACCCCATCCCCCTCCTATGCCCTGCTTTTGAAATATTCCCTATTCAGGAGCCAGGGACTTGGTTCCATCAGCTGTAGAAGTGATGGCTTTTCCACAGGGAGGATACTTTCAGTTTGCTCCTTTCTGACCCAGTTACGCTGCTTGAAGGCAACCGATATGGCTGCGTGTGTCTAAAATGTACCCATTGGGCTTCTCACAGACCTTCAAGGACTCTGAGCAGTCAAGGTCTGCTGCTAATGGTTTCAGTAGGTAATGGGTCCTCCATTTGGCCTGTCACTTAAAGGAGGGAGAAGGAAAGCAGGTAGCATTGAAAAAGGATACTTATTGGTGCAGAAAAAGGGAGAGTTGCTCTTAAATGGGAAGAGACAGACTGTAGCTAGAGAGAAAATCTGTAAAGTGGTCCTGAACCTGGATCCAGCTGCTGCAGCTGGCGATATGGGTCCACCTTGCTCCAGAGGCAGCTTTGCTAGAGAACAAGGAAGAAATGATTCTTTGGGGACATGAGTTCATGGGTACATATTATAGTTACCTGCCTAACAGCTAAAAGTGCTACAGTTAACTGATACTCCCGGCTTTTAGGCTACATGGTATGTCTCTGAAAATCTAATCGTTATTCAACATTGGTATTTGGTCTTGTGAAACTCCAAATATATGAAGCAAAGAAGCTGGGGCATTGTATTTGTTGTATTTAACATACTTACAAATGTTGTAATAATGTACTAATTAAGTTGTACTAAATTGAAGAGTGAGAAGAATAGAGGCTCAATGATATTTTTCACATAATACACAAGTCCTTTGTACTTAATACTTCGGTTTGTTCTAACTGTTTCTTTATTCCTGCTGTCACCAACATGCATTTTAAAAGCTTGCATGGGATTTATTCATTTTGTTTCCATAGCAACAATGAGACTGATCCCTCAGATATGGAAATCTCCATTTATTCTGAAAATTGTTTCCTGGCAGGATTGTCTTGGATCTGAATCTTGCAATTGAATATACATGAATTTTATCTTTACATATATCATGTATATTGTATGTAGTCAGGGATAGAGATATCTGGTCTCCTTCCTGGGCTATCAGTTGTACTAGCTGATGGTTTTGTTGGGCTTTAATTTCTATCTGGAATTAGGAGTTAACTATTTTGCAGGCCTTTGAACTAAATTCTGAACCACATTTTTTGCTGTGAAGCTTGTGACATTTCTGCTTCTAGAGAAATGAATGCAAATTTTGTTACTTCAACAGAGGAAAGCAAGAGCACATCTGCTACTTAGCGTATTTGATCATTTCAGTTGAATGATGATAGACATTGCAAAGAATTGTTTATCTGGGTTTGTGGATTCATCTTCCAATCAGTTATTCAAAAAGTTACAGATTACATTTTCACTATATTTATGTTGGGACCCATTTTATTTTACAAAGCTCTTAATTAATCTTGCAAATCAATAGGAAAAAAAATCCCTGTGCCTTGTTTGCTAAACCATCTACTTTGTTTGTCATTCCTTCTTATCCTTGATTAAATTTGAAATCAGATAGGTTTGCCTGCAAGCATGAGGAATGTCAAGCTCAGACACCTGAGCAGAAGTGAAATTGGACCAGAAATAAATGCCTCAAGATTTGTGACTGCAGTGAGACAAATAACAGAGCTGGTGGTAAAGAAAGAGAAGTCCTGTGATGATGTCCTCAGTGTTTCCCACATTTAGCAGCTTCAGCTTTTTTTTCTGCTAGCTCTGTACCCATTCAACCTCTGACACAGTAACAGGTTAAGCTATGAACAGCCACTTATTTACATGGGAGTCGAATATCCAAATGTCTTGCTAAAGGAGCTTAAAGCGCTATAATTAACCCATCACAAAGTATAATATACTGAAAATGCTTTTTAAAGTTTAATCTACTAATGACGCTCAGCATGCATTAACATTTTCGTCATTTTTTTATATGTCATACATCAGTGGTTAGATAAATACTCTGATTGCCATCATTTTTATGGCACTTTGACAGTCCAGGTTGCTAACTGCCATTAATCACAATCTCAGCAGCACAGCACTTTGAACATATCTACCACAGAGCTCTGACAGCAGTGACCAATAAGGGACATAACTTGTTCTGTTTAATACAGAAAAAACATGTGCTTCATTGCTTTTTATCTACATACCATTTCAAGCACAGAGAACCTCCAAAAGCCCTGACTGTTAGGGAGGTTGTTTGTATTCTTTGTACTCAGGACAGTTTTTTTTTCCTCTTGAGAGCTAAAATACAAACTTACAGTGATTAAACTAAGAGGGGCTTTGTTCATGCTCATTCATATTGTACTCAACTATGATAAAAGCCCTCCGGCCTCTGAGGCCATGTAGTTTCTTACTGAGAGTCACAGGGAGATAAGCAGTTGCAGAAAAAGTGAGCTATGCACTAACAAACAGGAAAAATACCAGTACTGGAAATATCGCTGTCAGGGATTGTTCGTGAGTTGGTCCTGATTTAGCAATTTTCACAGTATTCTCTTTAACAATGAAACAACTGCTGAACTTAAATTTCTGAACAAAAGGCATAATTCAGCATAGATAATATCAAGCATCATGATTTTGGTAGCTTGTCTGTGATTCTTTTTTAGGGGTAAAGGGAGGAACTAGTTTATGCATCTTTGAGCTATGACCTGATATTAATGAGTTTACAGGTTACATATAGAGATGTTCTGAGTTATCAGATCTGCCGTGATTTTTCTATAACAAAGTGTTAGTTCATTCACACGCATTTTGGTGGTTATCTGTATGTCCATATACATGCTATAATTCCTTTAGTATATACAAAATTCATTATATATTTAAAATACTTTTTTTTCCTTGTTCTCTAGTCCTTTCAGCAGTTCAATTGGAACATTGTCCATTAATAGATCACTGAAGAAGTTACAAACTGAAGCAGTTAGACTGATGTTTCTCTGTAAACCAGATATATTAACATCATTAGTCAATCATTAGTAATATAATTGAAAAAAATTGGGGGTGGAAGAAGAAGTAGAGAATTAAACTCTATTATTACTTTATACACATTGTTAAGGAGATTTCAAGTGTCAGGTATGTAAGAAATAGTATATTTAATGATAAAACTTTTTATTTTGTTGATATAAACTATCATTCCTTAGTTTGAACATTAGTGTTCATGTAAGATTAATGTTTTTGCACACAACATGAGCACTAAACACAGAAAGTATTTGAGATAAACTTGCAGAGTTCGGTATCTCATGGAATTAATTTTTGGGATGTATAAAAAGGCTGAAGAAATAAGTGAAATTGAAAGTCGTTGTCCTTGAAGGTGTTTAAAATCTAAATATATGTCACTATAAATAGAAGCTGACTGAGCCTATATTCAGTCTTCTTATTTTTAGACGGGATATTAATGTTTTAATTTTTAATCTTTACAACCGTTCTTCTCCAATTTAAGGATCAGCCTTCTTCATAGTTCATTAATGTAGATCTTTTTATTGTCTTTTGAACAGACCATATTTTTGCCCTAACAAAAAACGATAACAATTTTCATGGCCTTTGACACTGAGGAGGTCAGTCTAGATTAACTGAAGGTCTCTTTTGGCCTTAAAAACCTTCTTATGTAGTAGCCTTTTTCTGGAAGAGTCATAACAATACTGTCTGACTGTATGCTATTAAATTAAGTTATATGCTTATTGAAAGCTAATTTGCTTCTTAAAAAGCACAGTTAAGTAAAAAATATTGCATTTAAAAATATGAGGACAATTCTAATCCCTCTCCCTTATTATTTTTAGACTAGGTTTTTACCTACTCTCCACAGTGACTGCGTTTCTTGCAAGCATACACTAAGGCATACATGTCATACGTGAATTAACTCCCCAGGCAAAGCAAGGTATGTAGTGTCCTTACTGAAGTAGTTCCTTGGTAAACTTTTATGGTTTTGTGGGTTTTTTTGTTTGCTTGGTGGTTTTTTGTTTGGTTGGTTGGTGTTTTTGGTTTTTTTTTTAATTGGAGCTTCTGTATTCTTGACTCAAGTTCATATGTAGATATCCAGTTGTTTAGCTAGATGGGTAAAGTTAGGAAAAACCCCACAGCCATACTTCCTATCTGAGGAGAAAGTGCTAAGATACGTAACAATTCTTGGCTCCTAGGGCATTTGGGCTACCAGTAAGTTTGAACTCCTTCACAAGATAACAATTTCTTCCTTGAATAAAAGAAGAAGGTCATGCCAATTGTGACCTGTGGCCTGGAGGCAGTGTTTTAACTGTCCTGAATCACGTTTTGGTGGTGATAAAAGCAAGACCATAATTTCAATTCCAAAGAAACTACATATTAACAGCCACTTTCTAGATCTCTGTGTTCCTGTCTTACCTTGCACTGACTTCTTTTATTCATGAGTATATCTCATAAAACACTGAGCCAGCCTTGAAGTAAATCATGTGTCTGCACATTGCATTAGGGAAGCAGGCTGATATGTCACATTCCCGGTCTCCTGAAGGTTACATGTAAATTTTACAAATATGTCGGTATTTGTTCCTTATTAGTAGACTAGAAACAGTTTATACAGGTTTCAGGTGCAGCACAGAGGATGGGCCTTTACGGGGAGAACTGAAACAATTTTTAACATACTTTTCCTTTAAAGGGTGGTACTAGGATATGTAAATCAGTCAGATCAAACACTTTAAAGAGGATCAGGAAAGGAGAACAGATGTTTGCCTTTTTCTGCTCATTGGATGGATCATCCAGCAGTGCCATTCTACTTCATTTTCTCTGTCCTGGAATGAATCCCAGTTGCACTAGATGCAGATAATTAGGTGACTATATATGTAAAATATATATGAAATAATATCCTAAATGAGTTTATAATTTTCATACAATATGAAAGGCAGACATTTGTCTATTTTCTGTGTGAGTATGCTCATTCTGCACCTGAAATCTCCTCAGTGTGCATTAAACATACTTTTTGAGGTGTGAATTCAGTGATCCTATAACTGAATACAGTGACAAAGGTATGGGTTCCAAATTAGGTGTGAATAGCTCATTCTCTGTCTCTTCCCCCTATAGCACAAATTGTGATCTTGAAAAGCAAAAATACATCAAATGGAAGGTATTTTAGAGATATACTTACTCATATTTTCTCCTGCATTCAAAATATTGTTAACTTTTCATTTTTAATTTTGCGTTATTCTGAACCATAAGGTAGAAAACATGATGTAAAAGGCTAGATAAAAATAAAAGGTTACTTCTCCATTTGTATTAGCTTCAGCTTAGAATGCCTCCTGCTTAAGTTTTTCCAAAAATTTCCATTTACACAGAGATGGAGAATTCCTATATTATTTAAGCCAAAGTTCAGACTCTCAGAAATGTGGTATTTAAATTATGGGTAGGGAAAAACAAAACACAACTCATCAAAAAAAAACCCCACCCAAAACAACAAAAATCCCCTGGATGTTGAAATTCTGATTCAGTGTAAAAATAGAGTAATTTTTTTCCTGAAGTTCTCAACAAACTGTAGGTCAAGGAACAATGAGTTTGCCTTACACAAAATCGTAAGAAAAATACCATTTTAAAGTTTTGCCAAAACATAGTGATTTTTCAAAATCTTTCTACTTCCTTTTTTTTTTTTTNNNNTTCCTTTTTTTTTTTTTTTTTTTGACAGCTTTTGAAATATCATATTGTGATTATAGCAGTATTGGTATGTGGTTATTTTTTTACCCTTCTGCAGATGTTTAATGTAAGCACTAGTAGTTTTAATTTTAGTTTGTTTATGGTCAAAGACCCTTAGATGTCTCATGTAAGAGTATTTCTAACTTCACTAAAGATGTGCAATCACCCTCGAGTCCATTCTGTTATGCTGGGTAATTAAGCACAAATATTCAATGTTGGTTTTATTTTAAACCAAATCACCTTGCATGTATGAATAATAAATGTCAAGAAGTGAAAAATATCCTCAGATCATCATTCCCCTTCTCTCTAGCTTGAATGCTGGTGGATTTATTGAAATCACCTATTGGTAAATTCTTGGATTATATACTTGTTCCTCATGTGTTTGTATTCTATCCAGTTTTGTACACCTCTAGGTGCTCTCTCAGAAAAAAAATCCAAGTTCGAAGGTGTCTTATAATACCTTAGCTCATCTTAGTTGTCTGAAACAGATCAGTCATTCATAAAGATCAGATTAAAAAGTGACATTTTCTAACTTCAGTCTCTGTGCTAAAGATTGCTTGAGTGCATCTTTGTCGAAGCAAGGAGTTTGGCTAACAGATTTTAAATGATTTGAGCATTTTTTTTCTGAATATTACTATTGATTTAAATCAAATTGCTTTGAAAGGTAGGGTTTCAATGTAGGGTTTCCTAGGTGAACACGGTAATTGCCTCTGTGAAACTGCAAAGGGATGTTTGGTTTTATTTTACTTTATCAGTGTTGTCTAGTACTCTGCATTGAAACAAAACCCTGGATGAATCTTTGTGTAGAAAACGGCAGAATTTAAGATCACATACTGAACTGTACTGTTGGAAACACTGTCTATGAAGTGATGCATCTCTTACCATTCAGCTCCCCTCTCACAGCTACTATTACTAATATCTGGGATCCTCTGAAGGATAACTTAAGGTTTTTCAGTTGAAGGACACTCTTGTATGGTCATTTCACCCTAACCCTAGCAAATTGTTTCTCAAACTTGGTATGGTGTTTCACCTTTGAAATAACACATGCTGCAAAGAATTGAAAAGAACAGCTTTTTGTGTTTCAGCTGCTGCCAACCAACTGTTCATTATTGTTTCTACAGAGTGTGGTAGGTAAACAGATTATATACCACATTTTCATTTCATCCCATTGGAGTAACCACCATTTGGTAAAAAAATGATAGAAACCCTTCTGTTTTAAGAACGGAAGAATACGAGTTTTACTTGAGCTTATTTGAAGATCCAGTGCCTGAATGGAGCTGATAGGGCTGTAGCAAGTCATCAAAGGTTTAGAAAGAAATTATTAACTCCTCAATTTACCATATCTAGTAGGAAACATTGTTAAATGAATGAACTTCTACGTCTTGCGTTCTTCTTGGGGCACACATGGGTATTTCTCTACTTCCCAAGTCTCTGTCATTTCTGGATGTCTAAGAAGTAATTTGTAATGTATGTTACTAATAATACAGCCAGCAGAGAGGAAAATGTGAAAACAAAAGTTTCAGCTATGTTTTTCACTATAGGAATATGGCATATGGTAGCAACATACATGAATTCACATATTTTCTACGTATATGTATAGAAAAATAGACAGTGGATATCAGATACCGCATTTTCATAATGTAAAGATAGAAGTCAGTGAAGTTTATGCATTTTCACCTTTTCACATTCACAGGCAGTATTATTGCACATACATTGAGAGCTGAACAGAACTATTCATTGTGTCTGAAGGATAAAATACCCTGTTCCTCTACATATACATTTTTCCACAGAAATCATCCATGGAAAAAAAAAGAAATCAAGTAACTTTCTTCTAAACACTGCAGAAGAGAAAGTCTATGATATCAGCTTTGTCAAGTGACAATAAGTTAAAATATGTTCTTACTTTACTGAGGGATAATGTTATCACTGCAGTGCTCTCAGTCAGAGTAAGATGATTCATCCTGTGTATCCTGGAGCATTAACAGTGAACATCACACTAGCAATTCTTCTAGCACTTGAACTTTTACAACTTAAGTTCAAAACTGATGCAAGTTTAGCAAAAAATACCAACAATCTCTCTTGAACATCCTTCTATTCTGAGCAGTTATACAGTGACTGATTCTGAGAGATATATAATTGCATTATAATAGAAATAGAAATGTAGAAGTTAAAGAAAGCATAGTTGAAAAGACTCATGCACATTGTGTTTTCCCATCACAGACCTTATAAAATGTCACCATGACTTACCTTCATCATTCTGGTGCTACCTGGTCTTACAGACATTTACCTGAAAAAAACCCAAATCCTGCTGAAGTAATTAAATTCGCCTGAGATGTCACCTCCAGAAATAAAGGCTAATACTTTTCTCTTTCATTGGTAATGAACATACACTTACAACCCCTACATGCCAATATTAACACAGGCACTTCACTGTATTTCTTTTCAACTAAGTTTCCTGCAAAACTCCAAAATTTACTCTTTCCTTTTTTGAGCCACTGAAAGATACACATGGAGGTCATGTTAAAGGAAGAGTATACAGTAACGTCTCTTCTCCAGCCCAGAAACAAAGATAGTTGAGCAAAGGTGCATTTACAGAAGACTGACAGGAGAGATTGCAGTGTGAGACAGATGCATTTTTTTTGTTTAAATCCTTTTTTCCCTGTGATATCTTGCTCTTGCTTGCTCAAAAATGTTTTGATTTGACTAAATTTTCTAAGTTACTGTAATTTGCTGTCTTTAAAGGAGTTTGGAAAACACAGGGTTTATATCAAGTCCATCATAGCTAAAGAAATAAAATGCCAGAGGACAAAGAAGAGTAGTATCTCTTGCCCCCATGTTTGTGTTCAGTGCAGTGCAGAGCGACAGCAAAAGCTGTCACTGTGCGGCCAAAGCATAACTTTCCAAACTACTCCCTCGCCATTAAAACAAGCAAACAATAAAACAAACAAAAAACTCCCAAGCCCGACTACAAAACCTCAAGGAGACTCATAGGGAGCAAGGGGACAGAATGGACAAATGACTTCCCATCAGTCACAGCAGGGCAGGTAAAACAGGTGTGTGAATGCAGGTCTGCCAGGCCCTGGAGTTAGCAATACCTCTGTAGGAGAAGCCATCCTCTCTGCAAGAGACTTCATGTAATGTTGATTGAACATCCATACTGTAAAACACCTGCATTTTATAGTGTGCCACGAGAGAATTTTTTCACCTGGCTTTCATCACAAAAGCTTGATTTTGAAGCCTTTGTTCCCTTTATTATTTGCTTTTTGATTAAACATCACCCATTGTTATATATTCTGAGAAATGCTAGCCCTGCAGCGATTGTAAATCAATAGCTAGACGTGGAGGAATAGGAAGGAAAAGGGAAAAAGAGAGAAGGAGAAAAGTTTCTTACAGCTAAGTGAGAAAGAAAGTTAATAAAAATAGGTCAGGCAATTTCAGCCCTTTCTCATATGAAACAAATGGTCTAATCTTAAGTAGGAGTCACACATCAGGATCTTCAGTGTATCTGGAGCTCACCAGGAAGTGGCATACAAGTAGCAATATAAAAATCCTTTTTCACTGGTATCAGGAAGTTTGCAGGATAATAGATTATCCTGCAAAGAATTTGTATTACAACTGTCTTTTTACCTAGGATTGAATAAATATTGCAGAAATTAAACTGATATGTTATCCAGGTCATGTACTCAGCAATGATTAAACTGAAGAAGCATATATGAAAATATCAGAATTTTTTGTTAAAAATCTGTAGAACGGTACTCTAAATGGATGAAAAAGGAAAACAGAAGGTAAGGGGTTTTTTTCACCTCAAAGGACAATCGTTTTAATTGTGTAGTTCCTGGAAATAAAACCTTCCATAATGTAATGAAATGATATTTGAAGTAACTCACATACAAAATCTACAAATTGAAATCTTACTGGAACTCCTATTTATCTGTCTGCTGTAATTAAATTCATCATGCAATCTTGGGACGAAAAAAAAAAGGGAAGTATTTAAAATACAGAAGGGGAAGAAACTTCCAGATTCAGGCATAAAAATAGAAGACATTCAAGTGGCACGAAGTTACAATTCAGGAAAGATTTTGTTAGTTGTATTTGGATCACAACTATAGCAACTGTTAGCATGTGTCACTGCCTCTAATGGTATATGGGTTCAATCAGAGCACACAGAATACCAGATGGGACTGGAGGAAGCTGTCAGCAGAAAGAAACTATGCTCTCTGATTTTTGCATTCCTGTGCAGAAAGCCACTATTGTCAATTGTTTTTATCTGTAAAACCAATGCTTTTGTTATAAATCTTGGCATGGTCTGGGATTACAAAGCCAGCAAGCACCAGATGGCTGAAGAGATTCAGGCCAGGTCCAGAGCCTCCTGCCAGCCTTGTTTCTGCAATCAGGAGTATGGAGTAATACAATCCATGTTCAACATGTCTGGGTGAGCAGATGCTCCTCACGTGTAGACACAGTAAGTACACTGGCAAAAGTGTAGCATGACTGGTAGACAGATGCCTGATGAAGGTAAGGAAGAAGATTATTTTGACGAGTGCAAAGCACAGCATTGTTGGAATAGAGAATAGTTGCAATCTGCTGTGCTGGTTTTGACTGGGATAGGGTTAGTAGCTGGTATGGGCCTGTGTTTTGGATTTGTGACCAAAACATTGTTGGAAACACTGGGATATTTTAATTATTTACACAGTGTCAAGGACCTTTCTGTTTCTCACCCCATCACACCAGCAAATAGGCTGGGGGTGCTCAAGGAGTTGGGAGGGAACACAGCTGGGGCAGGTGACTCCAACTGACCAGAGAGATATTCCATACTGTATGGCATCATATTCAGCATACAGAGCTGGAGAAAGAAGGAGGAAGGAAGGAAAATGTTCAGAGTGATGGTATTTGTCTTCCCAGGTCACTGCTACATGTGATGGAGCCCTGCTTTCCTGGGCATGGCTGAACACCTGCCTGCCCATGGATAGCAGTGAATGAATTCCTTGTTTTGTTTCTTTGTGTGTGTGGCTTTTGCTTTACCTATTTAACTGTTTTTGTCTGAACCCACAGGTTTTCTCACTTTTACTTTTCTGCTTCGTTTTCTCATCCTGCTGGTGGGGGGAGTGAGTGCAGGACTCTGTGGGCCTTAGTTGCCAGCTGGGCTTAAACCACAACATCCGTGATGAGAAATTAGCCTTAGCATAGGCATTGCTTTAGATGGTAATGAATATCAACACCATGTCAAGATTACTTTGCCATTCAGTAGGCAGCAGCTAATATGAAATTGTGTCTTTTCTCAAGCAGAAAAAGAAATTACATTGACCACTGAGAGAGCTGTCCTTTCCCTAAAACTTGGAAACATAAATTTCTAAGGGCCAGAAGAAAGATTTAAACCACTCCATGGGGAGCACCCTGATGATACTGTGAGAATCTTCTGCAAGAACACGGAACTGAACTGAGGTTACCCAAATCTTGTTCTAGTATCCTCACAGAAGGCTGCTTGGCCTCATACACTGACATACAAATATGTTGAAATGAAATGTTTCCTTCATCATTTTTGTGTTCTTGCAGTTCCTAATTCCATCATCTGTGAGGATTATTTCTCTTTAATAGAAACAAAAATCAAAACTGTCATTTCCCTGAGAGTCAAGTTCCTGTGCTATGCAACTACATACTTATTCAGCAATGATAAATGCCAGCAGAATGAGCACCTTTTTCTCTGCAATACGTCAGACAGTCCACCCTGTAGCTGAAAATTTCTGATGAAATTTAGCTTTTCCTTGCACTTTTCTTATCTTCTTCACAATCCCATTTATTCCCTGTTGTGGATTGCTTTTAGGAGATTTTGTGGGAAAGGTGTGATGAGGATGCAGAAGGTGATGGGAGAAAAAGTATTTATTGCCAAATAAAAGCATCAGCTGTGAGATTTGAAATGATTCTTTAACCTTTGCGTGTTTCTTTATCAGAATCATAGAATATTTCAAGTTGGAATGGACCCTTAAGGAACACTGAGTCCACTTCCCTGCTCCTAACAGGACTACCTTTATAGCATGTGATTAAGAGCACCGTCCGTACACTTCTTGAACTCTGACAGGCTTGGGGTAATTTCCCTGGAGAACCTGTTCCGTTGAGTAACCATCTCTCCATGATGAACCTTTTCCTGGTATCCCATCTGAGCTTCCCTGACACAGCTTAATTCTATTTCCTTGTGTCCTATGACTGGTCCCCTGAGAGAGATCAACACCTCTCCTTTCACTGCTCTCCTGAGGAAGGTGTTGACTGCGATGAGGTCACCTCTCAAGACTTTTCTTCTCCAGATTGAACAAACCAAGTGTCTTTAGCTGCCCCTCATAAATCTTTCCCTTGAAAGTTTTCACCATCTCGGTCCCTCTCCTTTTGATACAATCTAAGAGTGTGATGTCCTTCTAATATTTTGGACCCCAAACCTGAAACCTGTATACAGTCCTCAAGTGAGGCTGGACCTGTGCAGTTTAGAGTGGGATAATCACCTCCCTCAATGATGCTGTACTTGATGTGCCCAGGATATGGTTGGCCATTCTGGCTACCGAGGCCCACTGTTGACTCACATTCAACTTGCCATTGACCAGGACCTCCAGATCTCTTTCTACAGGGCTGCTCTCTAGCTTCTTGTCCAACAACTTGTATATGTAACTGTGATTTTTCTATCCCAGATGGAACAACCAGAACTTGCTCTTATCAAATTTCATACAGTTGGTGATTGCCCAGCTCTACAGTCCATGCAGATCTCTCTGTAACATCTTTCTACCCTCAATGGAGTCCACAGTTCCTAGTTTAATATCATCAGCAAATTAAAGGTACATGCATCCAAATAATTTATACAAATATTGAAGAACACTGGCCCTAAAACTGAGCTTTGGGTGATCCCACTTGCATCTAGTTGCCAGCCTGATACAATGCCATTTTGTATATCTCTTTAAGCCTCACCTATCAATCAGCTGCTCACCCAACAAACACAAACGTATTGAAGTGACACCTCCAGCCAACAGCAAGGTATTTGTTTGAGAGGCTTCTGAACGGAGTAGGCAGAAAGAAGTGAGGCTGCTGCAACCTCATGTCCCCAGGTCAAGTCAGAAGTAAGGATGAGGACAAACCTAGATAGGCAGAGTCATGCTGTACCCAATATGCACAAATGTACACAGCTGGCCACACAAATTAAGACAGACAAAAACACACATACAGAGATGGCACAAATGGACTAATCTTATCCCCTTCTATGGCAATTCATGGTAAAAGTCTAATAATGAGAAACATATATATATATATATAACATGTGAGTATCCATGTTATATATGTAAGTATGTCCTACCTACTAAGAACAGTGGCTGTCCCAAGCCACTCAGCCTGTCTAGCAGTTGCTTCCTCCAGCAGCCCTCAGACCACATCAGTCTCCCTGCTATTCAGCACAGATTTATGGCCACTCCAATAACTGGCTCCCAAGCCCCTTATCCTTCTCTTTGAGTATCCCAGCTTGATCCTGGCTGGCAGTCATGCACTGTCACACATACACAAACAATGTGCACGTGCTCTGGTCTCTCCAGCCACTGACACCACAGACAGATAGGCCCTGAGGTTCTGATCCCTGGTCCCATGCTAGTTGCCAGAGCTTGTACAGCCATAAACACATATGCACAGCGATAGAGTCCCCCACTCAGGAAAACAGATAGAAATGGCAATTAATTAGAAAACAGGATGGACTACGTTTACCAGGCATAGAGCACATCTGGACCAAGATACAACCCAGCCACCTGTTTATGTGTGACCAGCCCCTTTCGTAATTTTACCCCTTTGCCCCATGCTTGTTCCTTGCCAAACACTTTGACCTTTCTTGCCTGTGATTCCTCCTAATGTCACACCTGGACACTATTGCTGAGGTTCTCCTAGGGCAAAACTAACAGCAGCTGGGGCCGACATCTCTTGTTGGGGATCTCCCCCTCATGACTGTGCCTCTGTGCTCCTTTCTGTATCATGATGAACCTTAAATCACATAAAGACCCTTTTTAAACTGAAAAAATACAGGGTTTTGTCTATAATGATGGTTTGGCAAGCCCAGAAAAATACACTTTATATTCCTATAATAATTTTACAGAACTCATCATGGTGCCTTGTCCTTCCAAGCATTGTTTAACAAAGCTACTAATTTTTGTTACAACTAACTCTCTCCACTCTTGGTAGGAGATGTGGAAATACTGTGGAAGTACCTGAAAATACTCTTTACCTTAAACCCGTGTAATACATTGAATTTCATCCAGAAACACCCTTGTGCATGTATGTGCTAATCTCCTTCAATAATGAGCTGAAATGCTGTATTTCTCTTGTGCATTACTTGTTATTATAAGCAAGAGCACTGACTCAGTACCAGGTTCGTAAGGGAGGAGAGTTGGAAAATCTTACTGGGTTGTCTTTGCAACTCAGAATTAAGCTGTGGGGATCTCCACCCATTCTTACCTCCTGCAAAAATTGGAGATGATGGACTATCCCAGCTATGTGTTAATAACAGAGGTAGCAAATATGTATATATTCCATTAAATTCATCATTTTCTTCCCACCAGAATATAATTCAGGAGGATGAATGTCCTGTCCTAGACAAACAGAATATCACTTAAAAAGCTTCTTATGTATCCTGTCTTAAGGGACAAGGCTGCTGCATTGATTAAGCTTTAGAATATTTAAATACAAAGACAAATGCATTTCATGTATATGAATTATCAATGCATTATCAAGACTCACAGAAAATTCAGTCTTACATAGCTTAGCAATGCAGACTAATTTTAAAATTTTCATTTAATTATGTGATTATTCCAAAATAGAGAAGAAAATTTTTTAAAAATTTAAAAATTATATAAGTTCATATAAAACCAAAAGAGGCTATTGGTGTCTTATTCTTACACTTTAGACAATCCATGTATGTTCACAGATTTCATACTATAATGTACCAGAAAGAATTTAAGACAATAGCACTGCACATTATAGGTGATGCACAAACCAGAGAATGTAATTCTGACTCCACTGACACCTGCAGGGGAACTGCCAGCTCCAGAAGAGCTGAGGCTCCACCCAGATCATTCAAGAGTGACAGAAACTCTTTAGCATGGCACTTTTCAAAGTAACAACTCATCACCACACTGCCCTGTCCTTGGCTACCTTTTTTTGGTAACAGGTCATATTTTTTGAAGACTACCAGAAGGTAACAGAGAGGAAACAGAGCACCAAGGCATTTATTGAAGTCTCTCTTTAGTGTCCCTGGAACTCTCTATGCTTTTCAACAAGGCAGTGACATTCCAACAGCAGCACATTTCAGAGAAAGCATGGACCCTTCTATGATGTGTCACCATTCCTATGGGCCCTATACATGTCAGAAAAGCTACTTACAGAGAACCAGCCAATTCAAGAGTCCTGCCCAGCTGTCTCACCAGTCATCTTTACTGCTTCTCAAAGCTTCCCCAAGCCAGCCTCAAATCTGACTTCCCCTCATTTTACAGAGATACAGGGTAATTTATTGAAAAGCCTGGACTGGGCTACATGATTGCATAAAATGAGTGCTGCCCAGATGCCATCCATCCTGTTTCCTTCAGGAAAAAGAAAATGTTAAAAAAATAAACGTCATCAGCATTGTGTAGCCTCAGGGAAATATCTCCTATAGATTCCCATTGAATTTGGTTTCTCTCTAGTTATTACGAAGAAAAAATAATTCTCTAGTATATTTTTGAGCAACAAAAAGTGACTTCATATTTCAAGAGGCGTACACAGCATGTGATTATATTTCTATTTCATTAAGGTTATTTTCCATTAGAGAAAGGATAAAACACAAAATGTCTCCATAATTAAGAAAATAAGTGCATCAAACTCATACATACTAGTCCCAAAGCAACATTAATGAATCTTAACAATTTTTTGAGAACCTTAGTGCTACTGGACTAGTAACACCTTGTTTAATCTGTGCTTCTGGAAGTAAGTGGAGCAGTGGCAATTTCTACCAGCTGGAAACATGGTGCAGTGTGGTTCCAGTTACTGCTTTCTATATCTTAACTGATGTCAAAACATTTCTATCAAGAGCTTCTGAATTGGTTTCAGATAATTACTACCATTCACAAATGGTTTTAGGTAAAACTAACAGAAAGGCAATGTGACAACCATTGCTTGCTCATGTTGAAAGAGAAAAAAAAAACTTTTGCATCAAGTCTATCTTTTAGGAAAATATTCTTCATTTCTATAAATGGCTTTCTAGATGGAATGCTGATCAAGCTGTATTATTTATTCTATCTCATTTTTGCTTGGGCAATTTTGAGTTCAATTTTCCTTGGTTTTCTTAATGATCATAACAACTTTTTCTGAACACTCATTTTATTTATTACTTTTTTTTTTTTTAATGGTGGCACACTTCTGTCATGATCATCATGTTGACAAAATGGGCCAAAATGTGTCACTTATCAAAGACACATTCCATGTCCTGGAAATCCCAGTGGATGAGAAAAATTTCAGCTGAACTGATGTTTGCTTATGTACGAGGAGATGTTTCTAAGGCAGAACATCAAAAAAGGGAATTGGAGAAGATGCTGACAATCACAGATTACGCTATACAACTTCATACAGAAGGCACCTCTGGCTCCATCATCAGCAAGTTGACAAAATTAATGAAACAGAAGGCAGAGCTGTAGACATGTGTGCAGCCTAAAAACTTTACAGTGGAATAAATTGCATGACATGGTAGTCATATAGTTAGTAAAACTTTTCAAAGAAATTCTTAGACGTAAAAAAGTTTGGACATCTGTATCAAGTAAATACTGCCTATACCTGTATGAACAAATTAAATTCTGACCAGGCTATTTCTATACACAGGAACCCAGTCACCTAAGTTGCTAAAATGGCTCCTGACATTGTTTTGGCCTCAACTTTCCTAAACTATGTATAAACCTGTTTAGAGAATTATGAAATTGTAGACACTTTTTTGTGGATATTCCTTGCCTATGAGTACCTCCTTCTGGATAGTTTTTTGGGGTGAACGTGGGCCATTATGTGTCAGTTCATCTCAGGAAATGGACAGTGGCATATTTCATTCAATAATACAGTCACACACTCTATAATTCCTATTTTATTCTTTTTTTTTTTTTCCATACTCAATTCATCAGGAAACAATCAAATGATCAACCTGTGTGTCTGTCTGTTACATCCTACAGATTTCAGCCAAATTAAGTATCTGAGTGAAAAGTAAATTCTTTCAAGTTTAAAGAAAACAGACAAATTTGTAGAGAAATAGGACCTAGAAGTGCCCCCCTTTTATGGAAAGATCACTGTACAATTTTATCCATCACTGACAATGGAGAATCTGCATAACAGACCAACTTTGAGAAACACACTCATGCAAAATTTGCCTTCTTTTGCCTTTCTGCCTACTGAAATATTCATTGGTTATTTGTTCCAGTATACTTGAAAAAAGTAGATTTAGACTTTTTAATATTTCATTCCCCATTTCATTCTATTTTTACCACCTCCAGGCATTTCCGTCTCTCATGCTGTTTGGGATTATTTCCAAATCAAGACATTCTTTGAGATTCTAAGGAAATGGCATTTTAGGGAGCTATAGGCTAATAACTAAGCTCTTGTGTAGACAGTCCTGTGGTAATTTAAGGGAAACTGTGACAATGATTGAGTTGGGATTTGTCCTTAAGATGAATGGCACTGATAGTCCCTGTGCTGTTCCAAACAAATCTCACAGTCTGGGCCTCTGCCTGACTTCACAAACTATTCTTCATGGATTTTCTCTCATAGGAAAGAATCACAGAAATTTTCGGATTGGAGAGAACTTTAAACTTCACCTAGTTCCAGCCACCCTGGGCAGTGGCGCCTTCCACAAGACCAAGTTGCTCAAAGCCCCATCCATACGCAAGGTCTATGACTGATGTAATGCTTAATCACATAAAGCATGGGAAAAATATTTTTAAAAGACAGCAAGAGGGAATCTACTTCATTTTGCTGTCCTAACTTTACCTGTGTTGATTCTCAGAGAAATTTAATTCATCTATTCTTAGAGACCTTAAACAGCAGAGACGGTACAACCTGCTCTTCCTCTATCAACTGTACTGAATAACTTCTGAAATGCTTTCTAAAGTGAATATCGACATATCACTGCATATGCTGGAGAGTCTTACTATCTTTGTCTTTCAATTATTAGCTCAACAGAACTGAGTTACTGATTTTACTGAATATATTTTGTCTGTTGGGGAAAAAAAAAGTATCATTTAGAGTTAATAACAATGGGACAGCTATTATACTGTTGTAAGTCCTGAGTAACTCCTGTAATTTTGCAATCATAGAATAATAGAATATTTAAGATTGGAAAAGACCTTTGAGATTATCAAGTCCAACTGTCAACCTAGCACCACCACCATGTTAACCATAAAATTATGTCCTCAAGTGCCATATCCCCACATTTTTGAACACCTCCAGTAATGATGACTCCACCGCTTCCCTTCCCAGTCTATTCCAATGATTTCCAACCCCTTCCATAAAGAAATTTTCCCTAACATCCAATATAAACCTCCCCTGCTGCATCTTGAGGCCATTTCCTCTTGTCCTGTCACTTGTTACCTGAGAGCAGAAACTGACTCCCACCTCACCACAACCTCCTTTCAGGTATTTCCAGAAACTTATAAGGTCTCTCCTGAGCCTCTTTTCCTCCAAGCTAAACAACCCCAGCTCCCTCAGCCACTTGTTATCAGACTTGTGCTCCAGACCCTTTACCAGCTTCAATGCCCTTCTCTGGACTTGCTCCAGCACCTCAATGTCTTTCTTGTTGGGAGGTGGTGGAACTGATACAATGACTTGCAGAAGTACAAGGGAGAAAATACTGTGGCCTGAAGCTCTACAATGTTAAATTTCTTTGTATGCAACTATTTGAATGCATGTTAAAAAAGCATGTCAAGAAGTTGTAATTGATATAAAAGTGCTGTTTTTCACCTAATTTGCCTCACTTTAGCTATTTACTATGAATGTCTTATCTATGGGTCCTTATCTTTAGAAAAAAGAATTAGAAATGTAGATAAAAAGCTGCACAGCACTCACATTTTGGGGAAAAAATACATTCAACCTGCATTTGCTTTAGCCTCTGTGGGACACTGAGACACTTGTCAAAACCCAACAGGCATACTGAGCTTCAATGATTCATAGGATTTAAATTACTTGCTCTGAGGGAAATCAAATGTGCAGGAGACCCCACAGGGTCCCACCATCTAATTAAAGGGAGCTTTCTTCTTGATCATCCTCATGTAAATATGTAATAAGCCATCAGACTAGAATCATTCTGTTTACACATCATCTGCCAGTCAGGAAGATCAATGATGAGAGCAAGCACTTTATATTTATCTGCTGAATATGTTGCAGATCATCTAACAGACTTTTTTATGAAGACTTGGATCTCCATATGCAGGCTGAGAAGCCTGGAGCAATTCTGAATTCTCTTAAGATACCATTTTGAACAGGAGATAGATGCTCAAGTTAAAAACCTCTAGGAAGATTAATTTTTGGACATAAACTGTTTTATTCTGTAGAATTCTTTTTGTTGTAGTCCTGCTTCTTTCCAGAATCAGATATCATAAAAAAGTATTGCTTTATGCACAACCATACATGTGATAAAGACTTTATCTTTAGCACTATATTTTAAACATGATGCTATCAGCACCAGCCATTGAGCTAAATGAAAGCAGACCGCTCTCCAGCCAAATGAGATAGAGCAAATGATTTTATGGTGTCAGGGCAGTAGGATCTGTTCTCAAACAGTGCTGCAGTAAAAAAAAAGTACATTGATTTCATAAGTCAGCAGAACTATATGTGTTAGCATATTTGCCTGTGTTTGAAAATTGTGGCTTTAAAATCTTTAGAAAAGAATTTTTTTTTTTTTCTTTTTTGTGATAAGTCAGGAAGAAAATAGATCTAATGTAGAATTTTATAAATTTCTTATTTTTTATTCATTTCTTATTTTGGAGGAATCGCTGTACATAGAGCTACCAACAGCTAGTATTCATTTGCTTTTTATTGCTTCTCCAACTGCCTTCTTATTTTAGTTTATTAGTTAAACTTTATTTCTGATTTTATCACCATCATCAGACTTCAAGCTGGTTTTTGATACTCTTCCCTGCTTTTTATATTCTCCTTTTCATATAAACAGGAGTTTTTCTCTCTTCCATAACAGCTAGAATTTTCTCAAAGGCGTAGAAAACCAAGAAGTGAGGCCCCTTTTGAAGTAACTACAAAGGCTTATATGAAGTATGAATGATACTAATTAGATCCTGTAACTTTAAAACAGTTTGAAAACCCGTGAATTTCTACAGGCAAAATAATCTTCTTTCTTCCTAGTCTGACTTTTAACCTTCTGTGATTAGTCTTTATTCTCTGTCTGTAACCAAAGAAATAAGTTCAGATGAATAAACACAGTATTTAGCATTTTTATTGGGGAGAACTGCCAGTTCTTTGATGTACTCTATTGTTAAATTTTTTACTTTGGTATTAGAAGATGTGATTCTTACACCAAACCTCTACTCCTGCTCTGTATATCTTGTTTTGTTTTAGCAGAGAGACTCAGCTAAAACACAAAATTGTTTTGTTAGTGAAGAAATTTCCTTAAAGGTTATGAGGACCTACATTAATATCATCAGTAAAACAGGAGGTACACTTACACATTTTTTTTCTCACAAAACCAAAAGGGGTGTTTGTCC
Source organism: Edolisoma coerulescens (assembly GCA_013397115.1). Taxonomy (NCBI): domain Eukaryota; kingdom Metazoa; phylum Chordata; class Aves; order Passeriformes; family Campephagidae; genus Edolisoma; species Edolisoma coerulescens. The sequence continues at coordinate 180,287 of VWZW01002393.1, forward strand.
TTATCTTCCTCTGGGAAGCAGAATTCTCTAACGTACAGTAGACAGACCAGGCTGTATAAACAAAATTTTCCCTTTTAACCTATGCATTTGAGAAGATAGCTCAGACCAAGACATCAAAAGGAGAGGAAATGGTACAAATTGAAAAAGGGGAAATTTATGTTAGCTATAAGGAAAAAATTCTTTACTGTGAGGGTGGTGAGATACTGGATTAGGTTGCCCGGGGAGGTTGTAGATGTCCCATCCCTGGCAGTGTTTAAAGCCAGGTTGGACAAGGCCTTGAGCAACCTGGTCCAGTGGGAGGTGTCCCTGCCCACGGCAGGGGAAGTTGAGACTAGATCATCTTTAAAGTCCATTCCAGCCCCCTGACATTCTCTGAGTCTATTAACTATGTAGAATTAATACTTACATTAAAAATAATGGTACATATTTTCAGTCAATTCTTTGCAGCAGTCAGCCTGAAGCAATGAGTCTTGCTGTCTTTTGGTGCCTTTCTGTCTATCTTAGGAGGCTGATCCAGTTTACAGGATCAGTCCAGTGACAGGTATCTAAGGGGAAAAATTCACAGGACATTCAGGAAATATTACCTAAAAATAAGAAATATGATATGACCATTTAAAAAATTCTACATTAGATCTGTTAGCTTCCTGACCTATCCCAAAAGCTTTTTCTTTCTTTTCTAAATAGCTTAAAGCAACAGTTTTCAAACACAGGCAAATATAAAATCTTTTTTCCCTGAATCTCCTTTATTGTTCATTTTTCCCCTTAAGTGCCTGTCCATTCAACTGGATCAGGCTCAGAAGCTAGATGGGAAGGCACCACGACCCATTGCTTCATGCTGACTGCTGCCAAGCATTGATTGAATATAATTACTTTTCTCCTTCAAGTTAGATTGCTGACATATTCCTTACATTTTGCTCACTTCATACCACTTCAGAACAATCTGTAGCACCCAAATGCATGAGCTCAAATACCTTCCAAAATGTGTTTCTATTTCAAGCTGCACTCAGAAGTGGATGAACAGCAAAAGAAAGAGCAGTGTTACCACAGCACTTCTCACATCATATCTGAGCTGATAAAACCTGCTGAAAAGACATACAGCCTTCATACAATATCACACAGGATTATTTTTGCAACTCAAAATATAGCTGAGTGCATCTGCTAAACATATTTAATGTAAATCATATTCTTGATTCCAATGTTAAAGATGTTCTTGGTAGCTCTCTGAATTTCAGATGCAGAGTCATTAATTTTCGTACTCTCTTAATTCTAGTGTCACTCTCAACTGTGTCTTCATTAGTGGCTTCTTGCTGCTGTGACATGTTGAGCCAAACTTAACTCTCTTAGCTCCCCTCTTTTGATCTGGGATCTTCTCATATTACCTATCTGGTTGCCTGGGTCAAAGTATCATCATTTTGCCTTTGTTATTCCAGTTCTCATTTGCTGGTCTGAAGGAGTCTTCTGAAATCCCTGTTTTCCTAGCAGCCTCCTTGTGCACAAATAGTACTGGAGGAAGTTTTACTTCTTCAAATGATTCCACAGAGCACTGACTTGTGCTGAGTCCTATAAACTTCTGATTACCCTTCCTTTCAGAGTTTTATTTTACTGTAGGCTTTCTGATGCCTCCATATTGAATACGGTCTTTTGTGCAACAGATTTGATCCAAGCAAGCCTGATGTTACAACAGGAGCCCCCCAAAGAGCAATGTTTAAGAACAGTATGGATTTATGTGAAAGAATTTTTCATTAATTCTCTTGAATAACTTATGCAAGCTAGCAAAAATCAGAACAAATATTTCTGGTTTACTTACAATTTCTTCTGGATGTAGTTAGCAATACATACCATCATAATTTCTATATCATGCTCACAAGCCATGCATTTCATCTCCTTGTACCTGTGCTAGCAATGCCAAAAAGGTCATTGGTTCATTCATCCATTTCATGTTCATGATGAAGGTGAACATGATGAGGGGAAAGAAAAAGACACAGAGCATAAATTCAGCTTAGCAAAAATTCACGGGAAGATAGGTATTTTCCTACATTGCCTGAACCATAACGTAGATTCAAGGCCTAACTGGAGCCAATGAGAAGCACTATAAAAACAGCCTGTCCTGAATAAACCTCGAAACGGAGTTCAATAAATCAGAATGTTGAAGACCAAACCATTCAAGCAATTGAAAGCTGTCATTAAACCATAAAACAATTGACACTAGGCTTAGAACATCTTATTATGCATGATCATTTCCCAAAAAACAAAACTAATTTTACACATCATGCTACTGCATTTAAGTCAGTTACTGACTGGTAGGTATGAGGAACTGATTTAATGTGCACATATTATTTCACAGCTGTTTACTTAAGGGTTTCTTTTATCCTGCTACCAGCTACTGTCAGACAGAATATTGGCTGTAGGTCAGATCCATTAGGCCAATTTTTATGGGCCTAATTTAACAAACATTAATTTGTAAATGGATTGTATTTTTATTTACAGGAACTTAGATTAAATATTTATTTTGAAATTTTATGATAACTTTGCCATGTAGGAAAGTGAGCAATAATGCCTAATGGCACAGAGCATTAAACTTTTAATTGACATCTCCAGTCTAACTGATTACTGTTATTTTCACTGACCTTCAGAACTCTGTGAGTACAAAAAATCAACTTTGAGCTCACACAGTTTGTTGCAGAAATGGAAGATATATGTCTAGAGAACTCAGTGGAATGGTATCTCTTTGTGTAGACACTCTACCAGGACAGAGGACAGTCCCTGACCCAGATAAAAATATACACTACAGGTGCGGGAAACAATATGACTGTAAGTTATTTAGTATTATTATTTAAAGTCCTGCCAACAGACTGCTAATGTTTCTTGAATAAATTTGTCCAATTCTCATACTACTAGAAGGGATTAATTATACACTGCACAAGCTGCCTCTATAAAACACTGTTGTACACTTTCTCTACTCAGATAGCTTCCAGCTTCCCCCTTACATGGCAAAAGCATGAATGAAAGGATCTCAATTACACAGCTGTCATAGATATGGGAATAAATGACTCTTTGCCCTGTGCTGATGTCTTAATTAGGGGCACAGATATTGAAGAAATACTCAGTGGCATCTTGGGGCCACCAACCTGGTTCAAGTTTATCATGGTCATTTCCAGCTCTTGAGGGCAGGCTTCCCTCCCAATGCAGCTACACCTGTGCAGCTTTGGGTGTCTGTGAGACAGGATGTGATTGTTTTTTCACATAGTCCTATAAACCAGATGAAGTCTGACGTTCACAGGTCCAGATTATAGGGTCCAACTTTCTGGCTCTGAGCGGTCACTTGGTCACCTGCATTTTTGAAAGTCATGACTTTCCCCAAGACTGTAGTATAGGATCCTGAGTTTCTGTAACTGTTATGAGAAGATCTGACTAAGGCTGTGATTCAGAAGAGCCCTTGTGTGTACATGTTTTCCTGTTTGAGGAGAAGGATAATGTAAGTTTGTTTTCTATAGTATGTAGAATTTTGCTTGGTATGTGTGAAAAGATAAGCATAATTATTTGATCTAATTTCAGACTACCTTGAAGGTTCTTTTATGTTATTCTGTATTAATTACAGCTTTTAAATGAAAGTTGATATTGAACAACAAAGGTTTTATATAATTTAGTTATATTTGCCTTGTAATTTTATTAATGGTTTGAATCATTTTCAGCATATGACTGGCTTTATCATTTTAATTGCAGGGAACAAACTGCTGCAGTAGACCAGGAGTTGGCACAGCTAGAGCATTGTCTAATGTTTTGGCCAACAATGCATGAATATTAGTAAAACTGAGCTCTCAGGATTATCCCTCTCTCTTAAATGTTTATTTATATTTGGATATATAAACACAAACATATAAATATATACATGTATATATGTACACTTACATATGCATAAACCACCTATACATATAGTCTTAAATATATCAGTATGATGCTTTCAAAAAATAAACAATCCTAAACACACTGAGGACATTTCATATTTGAAGATGTCATTTGGAAAACTACCAGTAAACATCCAGATGTCTCCTTCAATAATAATTCAGATATTAGTGGCAATGTCTGGCAAGATTACAAGCTTCAGAGATACTGTAGTTTTAGTGAAAAAAAGAAGACACATCATGCAACTTTGTCCTTGCACAATCTACTTGTTTGTCTCTTTGATTTAGTCTGGCTGTTGCATTCTAGCTAAGTTATAAAAATAAAAATAAATAAATTCAAACTTAACCTTTGTTGAATTTAGAAGGATTTTGGATCATTCTACCTGCCTGGTAAACACTTTCTGTCATAAGAAATGAAATTGTGAAAAAGCTTAGTTAGACCTTTAACCAATTAAAAAGAAAAAATAAATACATTTTAAAAAGGCTTGTGTTTGCAGTGTGAATGGAGGATAAAAACCATATGAGCCCTCTTATGTCAGATGGAATATTTGAAAAGTAGGTAAGAGTCTCAAATCCTCACTGCAGGTGAGATGGGTGCTTCTAGGGGAGGGTATGCAGGAAACAGCAGAGAGAGCACCCATGCCTTTGCCACAGCACTTCTTTCTCATCTCTCACAGGGGAGAAGAAGGGTAGAGAGATTGCCAGGACCTCCAGCTCCCCTTCTTACTTCCCCACTAGAGCCTACTGCTGCAGCAAGAGCGTGTTTGCATCAAGCACTCTGCTGGCTCATAGGGGATGGGGATGGGCCTGCCACTGCCAAAAAGTACTCTGCCAAAGTCTGCTGTGGGGTACACAGTGAGAAAGGAGGTGTGTGGTAGGGGAAACCAGCATGCAAAATGTGGGCCACCACACCGTTCCTAGTTCCTTCTACTGCAGAAGAGCTTAGCTATAACAGCTCATGAGTTTGCTCAAGGCTGGGAGGATACAGAAGTTATTTAGACCTATGGCACTTTTCATTTGGCAAGCTGCAACACTCAGGGAGAACAGTCTTTTACAGTTATTTCATTCTGAAGTCTCTGTGCCAAGATACTCAATAACTCTTAGGCAGCGCTGTGCAAATGCTCTGCAATATAAAAGAAAAAACAAAAAGGGCAGTTAAATAAAATGGGATTGAAAAGAAACCACATGGACAATATCGTAAGTTTTATTTCAGATTCTTGATTCTTTCAACACTAAACTTAGAAAAATTATTATCCTCTTGAAAAGCAGAAACTATGCTTAGTAGGAATGGTGCCTTGCTTTAAACTTTTAGCGATGGGCTGTTTCAACCCCCACTGAGTTAGAGTAACTAAGGTTCTTATTAATAGATACACTGAAGAAAATATGTAAGGAAAAGAAAGTAAGAGAAAGAAAGAATAAGAGTAGGGGAAGCCACAAATAAAAGATTTGATAAAATACATTCAGATTCAGGTGGGAAAGTCCAGATACCTCTGCTCGGAGGGGAGTTTTACACTGTCTGATGCGACACCCTGGATCATGCAGAGTCTTTTGCTGGAAGGCCACAGATATGAGTCTGGGCGCACTTTGAGGGTCTTTGATGGTTTATAACTCTTTCTAAGATATGACAGCTGTCTTTCAAGCCTGTGAAATTAAGCCAGTTATGCCTTATCAGAAGACATGAATACCCCCATGTCCCAATACCTCCTGGGGGAAGAGGGAGAGGGGATAGGCCTTAACAGAAGGGAGGACATGATGAAAAGCATTATCCCACCTCACAGGATCTTCTTTTTGCCAGCCTTTTCCCTTATTTGGCTCAAAAACCTGCCTGTTGCTAAACAAAGATTGGTTTGTGCTGGTCATCCTCCGGTGGTGGATGTGCACGGCCTCTGCACCTGGACTGTTCTTATGGAGATCAGAGCTTTTGCCACCACACATCCAAAACTCTCTTCTTTGGCTGGGGGTTGCAAACCTGGCCTCAGCAAAGCACCTGCTGCTTTTGTCAATGGCCAATTGTTTGAATCATTAACCATTAACATTTTGGTCTCTCACATGGGCCAGCCTGCAAAGACTTGATTCTGAACCTAAAGATGTTCAGGGAGTTGAAGAAACACAGGCTCAAGAGTGAGTTATGGATTGTTAGCTGCTGATATTAGAAATAGTCTTGTGAGTGTTTGGGATTTTTTAAGAAACTGTAAAATGGCAATTTTTAAATCACAATGTGTCCACTAGGAAATTCACCTGCATATTTAGGAGATCTTGTTGATGCTTTTGGTTTTCTGTACTGACACTTGTAGATGAATGTGGAACTGTTTCATATGCAATCAAAAGTCATAGTTCTACAGAAACTTGAACAGTTGTTGAAGTTTCCAAAGGCAAGGAGTATCAGTGACATCAGAAGGAATACCAAAAGGGTTAAAGTTATACAATGTGGATATGAGAATGTTTACTGCTCTGGGAAAAAAAAGTACTTCATAGGTTTGGGAATCTCACAACTGACCTAATCCATGAACCTCAAAAGCAATTTCAAACCAACATTTTTTGACACTTGCATTGCAAAACTCACACTTAGAAGGAAAAAAAAAAAATAAAATATGTGATTGTCACAGATTCTGTAACTCCTAAGGATTTCTACCTAGTGATAGATGTTCAGCCCTTCTGAAAATCAAAAAAAATAAGTGATCCCTGGTGGGTGTAAACTTTTTTTGTGGTTTAATTTTGAAACAATGCACAACATACTTTGGATTATCAGAAGTCAGCTAGAAGAATCCACTGCCCTTTATCTCAGCCTTTCCTCCCTCTCATTCTAATGCTTTGATAAATCAGACTCATTTAGAGACTAGAGAGGAAAGTGGAATTCACAAGGATGTCTCTGTATTTACAATTCCACATCTACACACCCTGGCAGCTCAATGCCATTCTTCAGAAATAAGACAGCAAAGAACAGATTGATTTTCTTTTTTTAATTGCATCCCTGCCAAGACCCTATTGGCAAGAAAACAGAGGTATGGACTCAGGGTTTTTTTAGATGCACTGACACAAGCTTATTTGTCAAAGATCAAATCTCCAGTGAACAGCTTGCCGCAGCTTTTATTTCCAAGACTTTGATAATAACATCAAATTGATGTTGCATTGGTGTGCACTGAGACAGCAAAGAAAATTGCAAAGATATTTGGAAAAGTACAGAAAAGGACAGAAAGAGAAGAGGGAAGAAAACGGATATTTTTAAACAGCTTAAAGACAAATGTGTAATACTTTTCAAGATACAGTGCTGAGCAATATGCTTTATCAGGTATAATGCTGAAAAACTAATTTGAGAACAGCTATACTCTTGATTTGTTTCTTCTAAAAGTTTAACTTTCTCTCTGTAGAATGCCATTTCATGACATTAATGAAAGGCTTGACACTCAGGAATACAGTTTAAAAAAAATCACACATTTGCCTGGATTTCAAGCAAGATGTTGCTGTCTGTACAAAGGCAAAAAAAATCTGTCAGCAAGAGTTGTTCTGGCGGGGATGAATGACTAAGGCCTGTAATTCTTGAGCATGTTTTCAATCAGAGGGGAATATTTTTAAGTTTCTTAAGTATGATTCTGATAGCTAGAGCATCTTGCTAGTCTTGAGAGCACTGGAAAGCCAAATGCCATGTCCCCTAGCTGCTAGCCTTTATGAAATATGTAATTCCTTTCAAGTATATTTTATGCCTCTCTTCTCTCTTGCATCTCCTGCTCTTTTAGAAAACAGGGACAGATACCAATGAAAATTGAAACTCTCCTCTCTGCACTTTCAAAAGTATGTTATAACCATTAGGCCATATTTCTAGACCACTAGACTTCCCTCTCATCTACACTGAAATTGTGCTGCTGCTAGTTAACAATATTAATCTCAATGAATCAGACAAAAGCAAGCCTGGAAAAACATCATTACTGCTCCCAGCTTCCACTGAAGACTACTACTGCAATTATGAATCTCTAGCCCTGTTATTGTATTCAGTATCTTTGACAGGTTTCTATACCTCACTAATCCACATAACACTTAACAGTGAGCAAGAGAGGAGCAGAGGGACTGTAGCCCAGATGTGAAGAGGCAAAGACAATAAGCAATCTCATGTCTCATTCCTTTTTTCTGCCTACTCTACACTCCTCCTTTTGTCCAGCTTTCATTCTGCAAGTGCCCCTTGATACACAGCATGTACCTGAAAATGCTTATTTTAGAATCTGTAAGTTAACAATAATATGGCCATCTCTTAGCTAAGGGACTCTTTGTTTCCCTGAAGGAAAGATTTTACACTGCAAAACTAAAGTTTCCCACTGTATTGGGTTTGCATGGACAGGTTTTAATAGCAAGATGGGGAGGCTACAGGGATGGCTTCTCTAAGAAGCTGGTAGAAGCTTCCTCCATCTCCAACAGAGCCAATGCCTGCGGCATTGACCTGTTGCTGTCCAAGGCCGAGCCAAACAGTGATGACAGTAAAGCCTCTGGGATAACATATTTAAGAAGGAAGAAAAGTTATTGTGCAGATGCAGTTGCAGCAAGAGAAGAGATGAGTGAGAGCATGTGAGCAGAACAACTCTGTAAGCTCCAAGGTCTGTGCAGAAGGAGGGAGAGGAGGTGCTGCATGAGGCAGAGCTGAGATTACCCTGCAGCCCATGGTGCAGACCATGGTGAAGCAGCTGCAATCCTGCACCCCATGGAGGTCAGTGGTGCAGAGATCCATGTGCAGCCCATGGAGGAGCCCCACTCTGGGGCAGGGTTTTAGATGCCTAAAAAACAGTTGTGACCCTGTGGGAAACCTGGAACAGGCTCTTGGCAGGACTTGCAGAACCATGAAGAGAGAAAACCATGCTGGAGCAGGTCTCCTGGCACGAATTTTGACCCCTCTGAGGACCAGCGCTGGAGCTGCTTGTTCCTGAAGGACTGTACCCCATGGAAACACACCCATAACAGAGCTGTTACTGAGGAACTGTAGCCTGTGGGAAGGACTTGCTTTGGAGAAGTGGAGGACTGTCTCCTATGAGATGGACCCCATGGTGAAGCAGGTGAAGGACTCCTCCCCATGAGAAGGAAGCAGAGGCAGAAACAACCTGTGATGCACTGAGCATAATGCCCACTCACTGTCTCCGTGCACCATGCAGTTGAAGGAGTTAGAGAATTGGGAATAAAGTTCAGCTGAGGAAAGAGGGAAAAGTGGGGTAAAGGTGTCATTAAGTTTATTTTTACTTCTCATTATCCTAGTCTGATTTTGACTGGTAATAAATTCAGCTAATTTTCCCAAGCTAAGTCTGTTTTGCCCATGACAGTTAGATGAGTGATCCTTCCCTGCCCCTATCCTAACCCATGAACCTTTGTTACATTTTCTCTCCCCCGTCCAGCTGTGGAGGGGGGTGACAGAGTGGCTTTGGTGGGCAGCTGGCATCCAGCCAGGGTCAACCCACCACACCCACTAAGTGTATGCACTGTCCCAAGCAGGTGTGTGAACACAAGTGCATGTACACACAAACCACACACTGTCGTAACTGGTGACCCAATCCAGGCAGATGTATTTTCTCAGACCTTTTCTACAAGCATGAAGACCACTGAAGCAAGGAGAGGGACAATCGAAGACAAATAAATATTCAGAAACTGTCATCTAGCACCTTGAGAGCTTTCACATGCTTACATATGCAATTCAAAACAGTATTGCAGATATGATCCCTTCAACCTATTAAAAAATCAAAAGACAGATGAGTAGTTCACCTCAAATACTTCAAAAATCAATTTAAAAAATCAAATTCAGGATAAATACTTAAGAAAAAAAAAACCTTTAAGAAGTGCCATTGGAAAAGAGTCTGTGTGACCTCAGGACTTTGAAAGATGCTTGTAATTCACTTTTGTCCAAAAGACTCTTTGTTGGTGGTGGTTTGTTTTATTTTTTTTTATTATTTTATTTTGAAAGCTTAATGGGTCCTTGCCATTTTGTTTTACAACACTGCCATTAAAATTCATGAAAATGTAGGCAGCATCTGCCAAACGTGACCCACATTTTTTTTCACAATCTCTTTACTTGAGTGTGATACAAAGTCAAAACCACAGCATACATGATCCACTTAATAGAGGTCCTGCATAACAAAGCTGAAAATTTATTGGTAGATCAGTAGTCCTAGGGTGGAAACATAATCCTCTATAAGCTTTCCAACTACAGAAAAAAGCTCTTCAGAAATATCAACGTATACTTTAGTGTTTACCCACTTACATGCTTCTTTTTTTTCTGAAACCAGTGTTTTCTGATTTTCTAAAACATACTTCCTCTTTCTCAGCTTCAGTTAAATTACATTGCTACAGGAAAGTTGTCTGATCATTCAAGTAGTGGAAGAATTATGCTGGATTGAAGATTAGGCTTTTCACTCAGGGAGCCTGTCATCACGGATACAAGCCTGAAAAGATGAGGTGCCCACACAGGGTTGAAACAATAAAGAGAATCAGATCTAAACATAAATATACCAAATAACTCAAATTGGCTAACTCTGACGAAATAAAGATTTTTATGTTACTCTGATTATTTATCTATTTTCATAGGCAATTAAGTAGAGAAATGCCAGTAAAGAGAAACAAGGACAAGAATATGGTTACTTAATGATTAAGAAAATTAATTAAAATTGCTTTTTATACAGTGGGAAGAAAATCAGCTTGTTTTACACACAAAATTAGATTTTCTAGAATGAAAATTGCACTCAATATTTCAGTACTTGTTAAAAAAAAAAAAAAAAAAAAAAGCTCCTTTCAAAAAAGGTAACCAAAATTATTCTTGCCATCTTTAGCCTAGATGTGATTTGGTGAAGTACCTGCATACTGTCCTAAAAGTAGATACCTGGAAATTACTTTATCTTCAAAATAAAATTAATGCTGAATTTTGCAGAGGACTGGAAGTAATTCTTTTCTCTATCTGTATACTTAGCTTTTCAGCATGAATAAAAAGTAAACAAAAACAGAGTCTCAGATGCAACATCTCAAAAAAACTACATTGCTTAGTTCAGATGAGGAAATGTTTTAGTTTTATCATATGCTTTGAGTCATCTTGAGTAGGTTAGAGGACTATTCTACAAGTAGGAGAACATAAAAGAGATTCAGAACCTTTTTATGTAGAGAAATATTTTCTCATCTCCATATTTAAGGATTTGTAAACTTAGATTTGCAGAGATTTCATGAAGAGGAGTCTCTTGAGACACATTCAGAGATATCTGAGTAAGACAGCCATGTAGATTAATATTTTTTCTTATTTCCAGTAATTTAACATCTAGTTACAACAAATCATTACTTTGTTTTGCAGAGAAGAACACTTCAGGATTTCAGTTTTTGTGAAAGTTGTTTCTTTGCACCTGGGCATAATGCAGTATCATCTTTCTTCTTCAGACGACATTCAACTAGTAACAGTAATCTGTGATCGCAAAACAAATTTCAGTGGAAAAAAAACTGTCCTTGTCTGCAACTATTTTCTCTGTTAGTCCAGAGACCATGCTTGTTGCAAGCTGGGATTAATAAGCAAAAAAAGAACACATAATTGGCATTTAAAGTTTTGTTATCATCAAATTGAAACCCACAAATTACAAAAGTTCTATTTAACCTATTATTTTTTGATCTCTGTACGGTTGTCTAGAGATTTCTGAATGTGTGTCAGCTGTTGCTACAGACGGTGGTGCCCAAATTCACAGACATTAACTGACAGTCTTGTCTCCAACATCATTAGCAAAACTTTATTGTTGTAGCTCTGCAGACCTCATCATTCAACAAAGGAAATTATAAGATAACAGTTACATTTCATATTGATTTTGATGAGAATTGGATCAGACCTTGACTGTCTGGTAGTTATAGTCTCATTCTCATTACATACTTTGTACCAGGAGCTCAGTTATTTTCCTTCCTTTATTGACTTACAGAGGCTCTCACAGACTGTTTAAATACAAATCAGCAAATATGTCAAATAAGGTACTTTTCACAGTGCACCTTGGCTTTTTTTGGCAGACATAAGCCACCCTGATGTTTAATGTTCCATGCCCTTTTTATTTTAAGTTTAAAATTTTATGCTTCCTAGATAGTACATCACAACTGCATTAGGCACTGATTCAAAGTCGGCTGTGGTCACTAAGATGCTTTACATTGACTTCATTAGAGTCTGAAATGGGTTCATAATCTCAGGTTCTGTGTCATCTTTTTTGTGAGCAGGCTTTTGAGGTCTTATAAGAGCTCTTAAGCATGAGTATGAGGTAAATGAATAAAAAAAGTAGATTGGGATGCACTGATACAAACTAGACATAAAATTACATCTAAAGATAAGCATTGTGGATTGCATCTTCCTGAATGCTGGAGAAAAAAATCCACACTTACTTAGAAACACACTAACCTTTTATTTTCCAGTTTTCAGAAGGCTTTTTTTTTTTTCCCCTTTTCAGAAGGTTTTTTTTTTTTTTTTTTTTTTCCCCAAAGTGTACTGTATCTTGATTATAATTTATTTTGGAAAGGTCTTTAAACAGTTAAAAGGTCTAAATAGCTTAATTATCAGAGTTGAAAGGATGTTTAATCACCTTTGGAGAATAAAGTGTGCTTGGTGGATTTCCTTTAATTAAGCTTTCTAGATGACTCAGAAAATATAAATATTTTTGGAAACTTTTCTTTATTACGTTCTGCAGCAGGTAAGTTAGGTCAGTAAATATTTCCAGAGCTATTACACAGGGAAACAAATTTGTTCAGCCAGCTTATTATCTCTTTATATTATATTCCCTTCTCCACCAAGATGAACTGACTTCAAGGATCCTTCTTATTAATAGAAAACTCACAAAGATAATGAGAAATGGCATTTTGATGACATAACCTAGAGGAATGAAAAAAAAATCCAAATGCAGATCTGAAAGTGGAAATGGCAGCCTAAAAATTACTACGTCATTACAAAAATAAATTTTAAAATAATTTTGTACTTTATGAACAATGCTTGTGTTAATGCATCAAAATGAGTATGGGCACCTTTTTTTCAACATCCAACCTATATGGCCTGGTGAAATTTGATGACAGGAGGTCAAAGATACTGTTATATAAATATTTTGCACCAGCTATTTACTCAATAAGTGGCCAACACAAACTTTTGTACTCCGATATGTGAAAGATCTGTGACTACAGCCAAAGTTATTTCCCTGATTCTTTACCTTTTTTTTTTAAATGTGACATATTCCATTTTTAGACTGACACTTGCTTTATAATACAGTGACATTCAGTATTCCGTAGGTACTAAAACCAAGCATTAAATGATAAATGCATATATTTGAATACAACCTATCCATAATAAAGAAGATCAGCTTATTTATTTAGATTAAAAATATTTTGATGATAAAATATAACAGGCAAAGTATATCTCTCAAGTATTTTAAGACGACTTAAAAAATCAATACAGTGTGTATTATCATGGGACTAGCAATTATGTAGAAATGATTAAAAAAAATAAAAGAAAAACTTAGATGATAGCATAGCGTAAGGAATACTTTCTAGAAGATTATATACTAGATAAGTAAATTTCTTTTTCTGCTTATATAATTTGTGACTGATCATATACTTCCCTAATGAATTGTAAATTCAAGTATCTTCAACAAATGTCTTTCTAAAAATTTTGCTTTATAGATTGTACACCTTCAAGATAGACCAGTTGATTGTGATTAACCCAGTAAGTCAAAGTAAATTGATTTTTTTCCCCTGAGTATCCCCAGAAGACACTTTCTCTGAGACAGGAAAATCCTGGGAAAGTCTGAAGATAGATTAACTGTTAGAGTTGCATTTAAAGGAATAGCACTGGAATGGGGTTTGTGTGTATATATATGTATGTATATATGTACTGACCATCTGACTTTTGACTTTCAAAGGCATGTGTATGCTTCTGGAAAACTTGCCTTCTGATGTTCCTGCATTTTAAACACCAAAATAAATATAAATATAGAAAATTTATTATACTGTTTAATTAGAATTTGAGAGTTTTTTCTCTGCCTCTTAATGAGTATTCCAGAATTTTCTCACTTTTTCAAGAGCATCTTTAAAATTTTATCTTGAATATTAGTAGGAAGAAAATAATAGCAAAACCTCATCACATTTAGTGTGTGAATTCCCTTTTATTTATCACAATGGAATAGCAAAAACATAAGGAAAAAAGATTGAAGGAAGGATTGCACCGATATGCTTTTCATCCAACCACCATAGATAACACGTAAGTTGATAAACTTTTCAGTTCTTATGATATATTTCTGCATTACACAACAGAGAAAAGTGCTTTGAAGACAATTATTATCAAAATGTGAATGTTCATAAGTTAAATATTATTTTCTTCTAGAAAATAATGTATTGGAGGCACATTAGTCAATCACCAAAAAACTACATATAAAGGGATTGGTAGTCCTTACAATCTACTACATCCACATACAATCTACTACAGCTAACACAGTGCAAATAAATACATTACAAATACCTATTTTATTAGATTCTTCTCATGTGCCACTGAATTCACAGTAACTCACTGCTCTTATCTTGATAGAAGCTGTGGCCTGATTTATTTGACTTGTTAAAGACTGACATTAGATGTACAATTTATTTCTACTGAACATGCCTTAAACACACAGGCCCATGTCCTGGACTACGTGTAGAGCAACCATTCTGTACAGGAGAAAAGAGCTGTGAGGGACATATGAAGAAATTACAAGTAAACATTATGAATTTAGACAATAATAACTTTTCTTCCTTATACTTTTTGGTTTTTATCAAGATCAATATAGTTATATAAAAGTATGGAAAACCGTGCAGAATGACATTCATTTCAAACACAAGGTAATGCTCTTTTGTTTTTATTAAAATTTGAAGACATATCTTCAACCTACTTCATTTCCTTTTTTATTTCTACTAGAAAAAGCATTCAATATTACTTTTCCTCAAGCAATTATTACAAAAGAAACCATGCTTTTTCTTATGAAGAATCTATTTAGTCCATCCATCTCTGTGGGTCCTAGAGTGGTAGGTCAGATTTTCTGCCCAGTTATGCACTTTGTTATAAATGGCACATCTGACAGACTTTTAGTAGAACCTCCTTGCCTTCCTGGGTGCCTTTGTACAACAATTATGAGGCTTTGGATGTGGAAGGCCCATCAATAAATGATGTGGACAGCTCTCCATCCACACCAGAGATGTTTCCAGGATATGCCCAGTATCACAAACACCTCCATAAATGTGACCCACTTCAGAAGGGAACAGAGGGTCAAATATTCCTGACAGACCATCCTCTTAGGGAAGTCTAATGAGTTCCCGGGTACCAGGTTATGAACATGACTAGCAAACTTCCCAGCCTGGTACAACCTTTTAATTACTATCCATTAGTGCTCTTCCATGTGGGTGGTGATGAAGATGCCACCCATAGTCCAAGATGCAATCCGTAGTCCAAGGACAATCAAAAGAGACTTCAGAGCCTTGGGATGGTTGGTAAGGGAATCTGGAGCACAGATTATTTTTTCCTCTATCCTTGCAGTTGCAGGGGGAGACACTGGGAAAAACAGGCTCTTCAGAAGGGACAGTAGAGGAAGGAGAGGTGAGGGGTTGCCCTCTACATCAAGAAATGGACAGTGTGAAGAGCTGTCTCTGACAAACAGACAAGAGCAAGCCAAAACCAGGTGGGTAAGAATCAGAGACCAAGGCAACAAAGGGAACCCTGCGGCTCTTGTCTCCTGCAAGCTGCCTGATCAAGAGGAACCTACTGATGAAGTCTTGCTCCAGCTGCAGGAGGCATTTCACCCACTGTCTCTCATCTGCCAGGGGGATTTCAACCACCCCAGCAACTGCTGGGAAAGTAGCATGGTGAGCTGTAGGCAATCCAGGAGAGTCCTGAAAAGCATTGAGGATAACTTCTTAAGCCAGCTAATAGACAGCCCTACCAGAAAGGATGCAATACTGGACCTGATGGTTACCAGCACAAGTGAGTTAATCAGTGCTGTATAGACTGGAGGTGACCTGAGCTCCGGTATCCATGCACTGCTGGATTTCCAGTCCTGAGACTTATGGATCAGGTGAAGAATAAAAAGTAAGGATCCTAAATTTTCAGAAGTATAATACCAGCTGTTCAAGGATTCAGTCAATAAGACCGTCTGGGAAACTGCCTTAGGGACAAGGCAGCAGAAGAGAGCTGGCATAACCTTAAGGATGTTTTTCATAGAGTGCAAGAGCTCTTGATGTTCATGTGTAAGAAATCGAGAAAGGAAGGCAAGAGACTGGTATGGCTGAGTCAAGGCCTGCTGGTCAGACTGAAAGGCAAGAAGGAAAAGGAAGTGGAAGCAGGGACAGATCTCCTAGAAAGAGTATAAGATGCTGATAGCTTGTGTAGGGATGGGGTCAGGAAAACCAAAGCACAGCTGGAGCTGAACATGGCAAGGATACAAAGAAAGGTTTCTACAGGTATGTCGGACAGAAAACAAAGGTCTGAGCAAGTGCACTCTCTGATGAACACAACCATCAAGCTGGTAACAACGGAGGACGAGAAGGCTGATATACTCAGTAACTTTTTTGCCTCAGTCTTCACTGGCAACCTCTCTTCCCACGCCCCTTACTTGGATGCACCTCAAGGCAGGGAATGGGAGAGCAAATCCTCTTCCATTGTAAGAGAAGATCAGGTTCGTGACCACATGAGTAAAATCTGAACATATGTAAGTTCATGGAACTTGACAAGATGGATCCTAGAGTCCTGAGGGAATTGGCTGATGTAGTTGGCAAGCCACTCTCCATGATAATTAAAAAGCCATGGCAAGCAGGTGATGTCCCAGGTAAGTGGAAAAAGGGAAACATTGCACCCATTTTTAAAAAGAGTAGAAAGGAGGATCCTGGGAACTACTGACCTGACAGCATCACCTCTGTGCCTGGAAAGATCATGGAAGAGATCCTCCCAGAAGCAAGGCTAAGGCACATGGAAGAAAGGGAAATGATTTAAGAGAGACAGCATGGCTTAACCGTGGGCAAGTCCTGCCTAACCAACCTAGTGGCCTTCTATGGTTGCATGACTATATCAGTGGACAATGGAAGAGCTACAGATGTAATTTATCTGGACTTTTGTAAGGCCTTTGATATGGTCCTCCAAAACATCCTTTTTCTCTAAACTGGAGAGATATAGATTAGATGGATAGACTGTTTGGTGGATGAGGAATTGGCTGGATGTTTACATCCAGAGAGTAGTGGTCAAAGGTTCAATGTCCAGATGGAGATCAGTGACAAATGGTGTCCCTCAGGAGTCTTTATTGGGACCAGAACTGTTTCATATCTTCATCAAAAACATAGAGGGACCAAGTGCACATTCAGCAAGTTTGCAGATGACAGCAAGCTCAGTGGTGCAGCTGACGCACTTAAGGAGTGGAATGCCATCCAGAGGGACCTGAAAAAGCTTGAGAAGTGGGTCCATGTGAACTTCAGGAGGTACAACAAGGCCAAGTACAAGGTGCTGCATCTTGGTGGGGGCCATCCCTGGTATCAATACAGTCTGGGGAATGAAGGGATTGAGGGCAACCCTACTGAGAAGGACTTGAGGCTACAGATGGTGTAAATTTGGACATGAACTGAAAGTGTGCTTGCAGCCCAGAAAGCCAGCTTTATCCTGGGCTGCATCAAGAGCGGCCAACAGGTCAAGAGAGTTGATTCTGCCTCTCTACTCCATTCTGGTGAGACCCCACCTAGCATATTGCATCTAGACTCCAAAGGGAAGAAATGAATCTGTTGGAGCAGATCCAGAGGAGAGAATCAAAAATGGTCCGAGGGATGGAACACTTGCCCTGTGAAGATAGGCTGAGAGTTGGGGTTGTTCAGCCTGGAGAAGAGAAGGTTCTGGGGAAATAATATTGCAGTCCTTCAGTATTTCCAGGAGGCCTATAAGAAAAACGGTGATAACCTTTTTAGCAGGGCCTGAAAGAGGGTCAATTTTCACTAGATATAAGGAAGACATTTTTTTAATGCTCAGAATTGTTTTCCAGATTTATATGTGGAATTCTGAATTCATTGAAACCAATGACAAAAAATTTCTTGTTTTCCTAAACTCCTAGCTTTAAAACATTTTGGGAAATGAAACAAATAAATGAAACAATAAAAGTTTTGCCATTTTTCATTGAAATTTTGATGATAATCTGCTTTAACACACTGATGAGGAGATATAACATTGAGATATTCCACAGAGATACCTTCACAACTACATCTTACAGTATTTGTTCAGAGGAATTATTTATTTAATTAATTTCACTGGAAAGACTGTTAGGGAAAATAGTTCAAACAAACTTCACCCCCTAGTTTACAACTTTCTGTTCTTTTACAGCATGAGAAGTAGATGAATCTTTTTCAGGGAGTTGTACATATCAGTTTGGAAAACATACAGAGTTGCCTTAGTGAGAAATATGTCTCTATTACCCTATGCAGCATATTACCTTACTTCAGTTTCCTGAAAGAGCTGAGTAACCACCTCACTTTTGTCACCTTGATGCCACTCAGTAAGTCAACATTTTCTTATCAGCAATAATCTTTCCAAAATACCACCACAATGTTTGTCATGTTACTCAGAGAGACTAGTGAGAATTGAATATCTGAATTCCTAGGAAAAATTTGTAAATCCTACTACCCAGGCTTCACCCAAACCTTTCTTTTTATCTTCACTATTTTACCCTATTAAAACAAAGGGACCTGAAATTGTCCTCTAGCATATATCAGAAAAAATAAAGTGCTAGAACTTATTTTGTGGAGCTGAGATGTACAGGTGTCCCTATTACTATTTGTACCATGAACTTTCCACATGAACTTGTAGTTTTTTAAACTACTCTCCCTGAGATTTGTGCAATTATTTTTGATTGAATTACAAACAGTTGGTATGAAATTATTCCATTTGTTAAATTCAAACAGAGAATACCTTTTATTATTTTGGTTTGATCTTACATCTGTTTAGGTATTGTTTAGTTGTTTGATTTAACCTTCAGTAATTAGTCATTTAAAAAGTTATACTACTAATTCTTAAATTCATGAAAGTCCCTTAAGATCAGTATTGTTTAGTCATTCTGTGAACAGTACATTAATAAATTTATTGATTCAAGTTTAGCACTTAGCTAAAAGATTTTTATAGTGTTGACAATATTTCAATAGGTCAATAAAATAAGGAAATACAGGGTAAGTCAGTCAATAACTTTAACAATATCAATTTGTTTGTGTGCCAAAGCTTCAAATCAATCAAACGTGCATGCAAATAGCTCTATTAAATCTAATCTGGACTGAGAAGATACTTAAGCATATAATGAAAATGAAAATTGAACCTCTTCTTTAATTATCTGCATAAACTGCTTCACCATCAGCATAAAAAATACAGTTAATGCTCTTTTGGTAACAAGCAGCTGCTTAACCAATGGCAATACTAAATTTCTTTTAAGATTTAAGGTCCTGGTACAGCCAAGTACCTAATTTCTTGACTAACTTCAAGTAAAAGCCTGGTTAAAGAAAACAGAGCAAGCTATGAGGTGTTAAAAAAGGTTAGTGCTTAAGGAACTCACTGAAATGTACTCTGTATAATGCAGGAATGCACATACTTCCCTTTTAATTATGTATCTTATTGATAAAGGAACTTTAGAAGCCAATGTAGATAAACATTTAACCACTACCTAAACATAGACCTCAATACTTCAGGTGTATCTACTAATTCAAACCTGCATCATTGGAAACCTAGCAGAGAGTAATTTTGAACAAGAATTTAGGTGGGGAGTGGGCAAGAAAGGTGGAAGAGAGGAAGAAAAAGTAAGATAATCCAAGAGGAATCTAAGTTTATACTCTTTATTCTATTGTGTGATGGTATCCTGACTAGCTTTGCAGCTTTTGAGTATATTTTTCATTCACATTTGTAAAGTGCAACTCCTTGTTTACACTGATTGTGTAAATCTGGAGTGGCAACATATTTCATAACCAGACAACTATAAACTAGCTCTTGTAGTTACATGGATTTCATGATATCTTGCTTTGCAAATACACTGAAACAGCTGCTGGACCAGAAAGAAAAATCCTGAGCAAGAGGGTTTGTTAAGCTATAGTTTAATGCAGGATTTCAGTGCCTAGGAAGTGAGGAAACCAGCTCAAATATTTTTTTTTCTGCATGAGTCATCTGAATATCTAATGCATATGTGCTCACCAACAATCTACAAAGTATTTTGAAGATGGGGAACTGGCTTTCTAATTCCAATTTGTTGAAATTTTAAGTACGTATAGATAATTAAATATGCATTGGATTGGAAATAGACTGATGTAATGAGAATTACTCTAGCCTTCTAGTAGAAGAAGGGACCTGAGTTACAGTTCTTTTTCCAATGAATGCTTATGGGTTTCTTACTAAAGAATTTCATATTAAGGTATTTTTGGAGCAAAAGACTAGAGTGCAATTCTTATTATTCTTCTCTAACCACAAGGCAATAAAGTAATTCTTCTTCTCTTTCTCTTTCAATGAATACTTAATTATTTCATGCAAAGCTGAAAACTTCAGCAAGAATATGGCCACCCTTATTGTATTCCATAACCATGAGTGTTTGACTATTCAACTCAACAATTACATGGAAGGAAAAGATGTCTGTAAGAGATGTCCATAAAACATGTGGGTTTTGCTTCATTCTTTCATGTTTGGAAAAGCATTTTACCAACTAAACTTTAGTATAAAATCATGTGGCATCACACAGTCTTGTCTCACATTTTTCATAAGACAAATTCTATATCTCAGCATATTTTAGTTGACATAACTCCCATGGAGAAACGTGCTTCTTTCCAAAAGATTGTGCTATTTTGTAGGTAATATGTAAATACTGAAAAAGAGATAAAACTAAAAATATACCCTTGTCTTCACCAATTTTCATGAAGGACTTCTTGCCAACCAAATATTTTGTGATTCTGTTCAAGTTCTTTCTTTGCCTTTTTAATAATTTCTCTGGACAAAGTAAAAGATACTGTTTCCTCAAAGCACCACAAGATCCAAACTTTTCAGAGAACTGCTGCATACCCTGACCTTAGGCATCCTGTTTTCTTTCCAACAGCACAAAATACATTTCTTTCAATAACAATAATATTGAACACTTACTGTCATCATAAGGCCCACATTCAACTTCTTGGTAGCTGAGCTTAAGCAGCAGGCATGTGTGGCTGCACGGCCACGCTACCAGGATGCTGTCAGCAGTTCTGCCAGGTCGGCTGCTTGGGGGGAGCGCAAGCCTGGATGAAGGAAGTCCAAGGCCTGCCTGCTACGCCCTGGCCACAGCAGGAACACACACAAAAGCCGTCGAGAACGCAGCTTCCCTACTCGAAGGGGCTTCCCCCAGGCTGGTGGAAGGCGCGCCAGCAGAAACAAAGGAGGAGAGAGGTGGCCTGCTGCTTGGGTTCCGAAGTTTAATCTTCTGAAGATGGGGAGGCAGCAAGACCCCGAATAGAGGAAGTACAAGCATTTTTATACTGGGACAAAGGGAGGCAGAGTGCAGGGCATAATCCAATAGGGAAAGGGAACATGGGAGGGGTCGACAGGGGAACAGCCAATGGGAATAGAACAGAGGAGGGATTACAGACAACCAATGGGGGACTGAGGAGAGGGGAACACCCTAGAACATAATGCATATGGAACAGGGGAAATACATAAACATAGGAGTGCTGCAGGGGGCTGTGGGAACTCGCTATTCACACTGCTACAGGCATGGACTTTATAATGTTCCTCAAGCCCCTGGATCCCAAGTGCACACTGCGACCTTATCTTACCTGGATGTGCCTCTGCTTGTCCTGGTCCTTGTGGAAGGATGCCGAGATTCAGAGGAGAGAGCTGATTCTGACTTGCACCTGTAATAACCTCCAGTCACTACTAGTAAGCTATTTAAATAAAAAGAGACCTAGAAATGGCAAGAAGGAAGAAAAGAGGTAAGTTGAAGAACTGCAAATATTTACAGTTTTAGATCTGATAAGAAGTGTAGCAGGTGACTGGAATAGATTCATAACAAAAATTACATCCATGCATGAGGATTACCAGCTTTACTCAGAAAGGCAATGAACAGAAGAGATCTCTTTCATCTGCATATTTCTGGGAAGCAGAGTCAGATTTACCATTATAAAACTGAGAAAGAAAAAAAAAAACCATTGAGGTAGTTGTAAGACTGCAGTAAAAATGTGCCACATGATGTTATACTAAAAGTGCTTAAAGCTTAATCATGTTCATGTCACTGTTTCTATGACCTAAAATGGAGGGAAACCACTACACCTCATCTCCATTACAAAAGCAAAGCTGAAAAAAGATTCTGATGCTTCAGAAACCACAAAGCAGTGGACTTCAACTACAATGTGACTTACAATTTTTATATGATGTGTTGGGCTATGAGCACAGGGACTGTCTTCCCACAAATGGAGAAGGTACTCCATTGGGTAACTGGCCTTTTAGGCATTTGTGCTGAATTATAATACTCCCTATTGAACACCGTGAAGCGTTCTAACTGTTCTCGGTGCTAACAGTGTGATGGACTATTAAAACAGAAATTTAATTGTGTGAAGATCACCATTTCATGAGGATAAAAGCTATCATTGTTCTCATAAAAATTGTGTCTACATTTAAAACACAATTGTTTTGTTCTAGATAAGAAAATATGGGGAAAGGTTGTCCAGGATCAAGTCCCAAGTGACATGTCAATGGCATCACTTTCAAATCTCTCTAATTGAGAAAGAAAGAAAAAAAAGGTGGAACACCTTGTTTAGCATGTGTGATCAAGCTGAATTCGATTCTTTTATTATTATTATTATTGTGGATAACTGCCAGTGTCCTGTATTTGGAATAAACTGCACTACTTCATTTAAAAACAAAAGCGAAACAAATATAAGCACTTGAATTAGACCTTAGCAAACATTAAATGGCCTGTAAATCAGAGAGATAATTACATTTATTACAACTTCATCACATTTTTTATTCATAGAAATTGGAAAACTTATTACTATTTGGCACAGGTTAGGTTAGTTGTACGCAGTTCTCTTGCTGCTAAAAGAATGTACTGTGATATGAAATCTCTCCTAAAGCTTTTTTTCAGTATACAGACTAAATGAAGTATAATTTTCTGATAATTACCTTTAGCAATACAAGCTACATAAATTTTCAACATCAGTTCACCGTACTTCAGTCTCTGAGCCTTTGATGACAAATTACATTTACTCTAATATGTTTTAGTCTGTCAGATCAGAAGAGAACTTTCTGATAAATCTGAAATTTCAGGTTTCTGTGCTTATTTATGTATGAACACCTTCAAGACTGATTGCAGAGGTGGAAAAAAAAATTAGATATAATGACAGTATAACTGGTGACCTAAATTTTATCTTTGGAATAAGATACGCCCTAAATGATTATTCCTGAACTACATCTATTAGCTAATATCTGTCTTCCATTCTGCAATACTGTCAACATTTACCATTGCTTAGATGTTCTTACACGACTAAGATTTTATCAAGTATTTAGTTAAATTGTTTTCCTCTGAATTTTAATTTTTTTTTGTGAATGCTGCCTTTCTTGGATCAGAATCTATCTTCTAATAAAAGTAAAAGGTCTTCAAACTTATCCGTCTATAGGGCTTAGGAGTTGTCCACCACAGAAGAGCTTCTGTTTACAAGAGAAGTATTTTTAATGACATGGTGGTAAAAAATTATAGATATTAAAAGACCGGAAAACTAGGAGACTTAGCAAATGCCATTACCATAAGAGACCTAAATGGGGGCTCAGATGACAGATATGAGATGGACTTGTTCACTGTTCAACATCTTCCCTTTCTGGGCTCACCCTCCACTTCCATAGGTATAGAGGCTGCAGACTGGTTTAATCCTTCTCTGTAAGTCCGAAGATACTCCCCATTCACCTTTGGATAAGTAACGATAAACAAGTGACAGCACGGGAGCCTTTTTAATATACAGACCATATTATCATGGCTAGCCACTAACAATATATTTTAACTTTTCTAACAAAATTGCTCAGTGCCATTAGCAAAAAACTAAGGACTGGCGCTTTATTCTACATTCACACATTTAATAGAGTACCTGGTTTGTAGACATGATCATCTTTCCAGGGACTTTTACAGATTTAACATTTAAAATATCAATTTAATTTAAAACATATCACATCTATTAAATTCAGTTCAAGATAAGACAATTCTCCTAACTATATTCTAGTGTATTTGAGTGTCAGTAAATGGCAAAAGTATCTGAGGTGGAGTACTACTTTACCTTCATCTCATTTAATCCCGTTGGATGTCCCATTTTACAAGGTATCCTAGTGGTAGTAAAAAAGGCCAATTGAATAGTTAGCTGACATTAAAGAGGGTAATTCAAGTTACAATTTATCAGATTTGACCTAGAAACCACATAAGCAATAAACCCTTCTATACCAAATCAATTACGGTAATTTTTAACTCATATTCATAAAATGGGAATTTTGGCTAATATTTTAAACACACCTAAGGGAGGTAAGGACCCAGATCCCAGTGAAATTCTTCATCCTGAATATAATGAGATTAAATCCCTTAGGCTGTTTTGGAGACCTTAATCTTGATGTTTTAGCTTAAACTACAGTAATTGAATGTATAATACATGTTGCCTGAAGACATGATGGTGTTCACTTCAGTTAATAAAAGTCTCCAGTCTGAAAAGAAATGTACATGGATTATTTAAGTACCAGAGGAATATTATCTTTCCTTACTGTATGTTAGAAATATACATTAAACCTGAAATGATTTTGTTCTAAAAGCATAAAATTCTATGAGGTTTTTCCTGCCCTTCTTCCAGATACTGACAAAGAACTTATAATAAAACTGAAATGATGCAAAAGTTTTGGGGGTAAAATGTGAATTATAATTAGGAAAAAACCTGTTTGCTTGCACTGCAGAGCATGCCACTTATCATATACAGATGGGGATTCATCATTTTCAAACAAAAATGAGACATAGCCTGTATCTGGACTGAGTGAACTCTTGAGGAATTCCTTTAGCTGAAGAGTATTAATCCTTTATTAAGAGTACTTCTTTGTCTCCGGAGTCATATTTTACTTCTGTAATCAAATGGAAATTTCAAATTTCTAGTGGAAAGCTAAGTACCAAAACTCAAAAGCAAGGCTTTTAGGGGGTTATTTAACTACTTAGCCCCTAGAATGCCAACCCAGTTCTAACCTATCTTAGAGTTCAACTTCCCATGAACCACTCATTTTTGTAGTCCCCCTCAGCTCCAACCCAACTCCTTTTGTTTTTACCAACATTTATATAAACTCTACAAAATATTTAGGAAAATGTTCACGCTTTGGTGTCAATCACAGGTAGATGTAGGGCTGTTCAAAAACACAAGGAAATTAGCATGCAGAAATACATCATGTGATCTGGGCAAACTAAGGTTCAGAGAACACTTATTCTACATGTAGTATCTTGGTCTATTAGTAAAAGATTTTTTTTTTTGTCCTATTAATTCTATACCAGATAGGCTGTCTTTTGAGCTTAGTTCTTACCTAGCCAATCATGTTAAAAATGATTAACCAGCAAGAAGTTTGCTAAGTTGTTTTGCCACTGTTTGTTCCCTCCCAGAGTTGTGTGTCATAGCTCACACCTTGGGGACTGATAGCCTTTTATAGAATCATGGAATCATAAGATGGTTTGGGTTGGAAAGGACCTTAAAGATCATCTAGTTCCAAATCCCCTGACGTGGGCAGGGACACCTTCCACTTGACCCCCCAGCCTGGCCTTGAACACTTCCAGGGATGGGGCATTCACAATTTTTCTGAGCAACCCGCTCGGGTGCCTCAGCACCTTCACACTAAAGAATTTCTTCATAATATCTAACCCAAACCCTCTTCCAGTGTAAAACCATTTCCCCTTGTCCTATCATTTACAGGATACTTATGTGGCTTTTGACAAATCCCACACTGAAAACGGCAGCTTTGAGGATAATGAATAGTGCCTTTTTTTGTTTTGTTTTGAGGTTTTTTGTTTGTTTGTTTGTTTGTTTGTTTTTGCTAAGTGGACATACCTACATTATTGTATCAGTTAGGATTTGAATTGTGCTTTCAAAATTAACTCATAATACTACCCACTGTGTTTTGAGCCATTTTATTGAGAAGTCTCAGTCCACACAACGTGTTGAATGTATTACTTTTCCATCTTTCTGGATGAAAATAAACAACTCAAGAAGTTTCAGGAGACACCCTAATGCAAGCCACCTGTCACTGGGCATTATTCTCATGGTACCAGAGTAGAGCTAGAAAAACAAAAAAACCCTCCAATTTAAATCTAGAGATGGTGAGTCCTCAGAACTGTCTGGTTTTCTCTATAAATATTTTGTGTCACACTCCTTAAATACAGCTTCACTTAGATCTATTGATTCCATAGATGAACTATCACGTTGAGTTGAGTTCACATTGCATGCTAAAGAAGGTGAAGGAAAGAAGTAAAAAATTTATTCTAAGAAAATGGATAAGTTCACAATTACAAAAAGTCAGAATTATTATTGCAAAATAAAAGCATTAAATATGAAGAAATAATTAAGGCAGATGTAAAAATAATCTGTGATGTACACTTACATAAAAATTGGGCTATGACAACAGAACTATTACAAAACAGAAGCAAATCTTGAAGCCTTTGTTCATAGCAAAGACTGGTCTTGAATATTGCTTTTACTGGTATGAAACCTGGATGAGGAGAACAGAAGGACATGGCATCAAATCAGTGCGTATGAACATGTATGCACCATCTGCATGTGCATGGTAGCAGTTCTGTCATATTTAGGGATAAATTTGTGAATATTACTGCCTCTAAGAGCGAGACCAGGACAAAGAATCTGCAGACTGCCCTAGAAGAACAGTGTTTTCTCTGTGCAGCTTTGCTGTTGCTACCCTGTTGAGGTCTGTGATTCTTAAAGAGAATGTGTGAACACTGAGACAGCATGGAAAGTGACCAAAAACCCACAAGAAGGCATTTGACAGAGTTAACCAAGACTGTGTTACAGAAAAGCTGCTCTAATAAGAATGTGAGAACGCTTCAGGAAAGTACTGAAGCACAGCTAGAAGCCTGTAGTGCTTAGGCCCTTGACAGCTAAAGAGGAGAAAACACTCGGCTGCTAGAGGAGCTTCTTGCTGTGGATTTTTTTGGAATGGAACAAATCCACAATTAAAGGAGACGGATAAGCACTTTGATAATGAGCCATTAGAAAACCTTTAATGGCACTTTTGAAAAGTGCTGCTGATGACTTTACACTTCTGCTGTGACTCATGGCCCTGCAAGGTGAGAGTAAGACAACTGAGCAGTCGTAAAGGATGCCACATACATCGAGCAAGACACAGCTTCAAGTAACTCACAGATGCTTGCCAACACATATAAAAGTCTTTGCATCTTTGCCTCGAGGCCTATAGAAAATTCAGCTCTATTCATGAATGCAACAGAGTGGGCCCGGAAAAAGAATTAAAAATTGCATTTCAGGATTTATCAGATCTCAAGAAAGAAGGGACACAAACATCGTTTCCCTAATAAAGTACAATAGGAAGAAATGGGTTTGTGTGAGACTGAATTTTGATTAAATAAGCACTGAACAGCAGTCCCAGAAGATTTTAAAGCTAGTTTCACAACCTGGATAAAGATCTTGATGAAGTCTGTATATCTGAGTACAGGCTGACTGAAACCTAAGCACAGAGTGTGCAACTAATGCTGATGCTGGATGGCTCAGTTGCCATATATAGAGATAATAATTAGTGTAGAAAATGGAAAGTGACTGATTAAAGAAAAAGTTTCTACAACCCACTGAAATTCCAGACCTGATAATGAGAAAAGGCAACATCATATTTTGTGACAAGTAGCTACTGTAGATTGATGCCTCATTTATTGAGATAGTGAACATTTAGAAAATACTCAGGAAATGAAAAAAATATTTTTCAAGTATCTAATGTGAGAGGAAAGAGGCATGTAGTACATGACAGTGTAAGATGAGAATCTGAGTACCAGATGTTTTCTACTGGCCACTCAGACAACAACAGGAAGGGCAGTCAGCAGAAAAGCTGCCTGGTACTGATGGCATAAGCAAAATAAAAGAAAGACAGTAACAAGCTGGTAGTATCTAATCATGTCACTAGACATCATTCCAGAGTCCAGAGAGTAGGATAATAGGTAAAGAAATAAGGAAGAAAACTTTGTTTCCTGACTGGAGAAAATGTTGTCAGTCTAAACTAACTTCATAAGTTTCTGATTTTAAAGCTCTTGTACTGCATTGACAATTTTTAAGGCTCTTTATGGGTGAAGCTTTGCATGTCACACTGTCAGGTTGTTGATGTCACTTGTGCAGTCCCATTTGCCAGCACTTTCCTTCTTCCTTTCTTTGCATTTTTATCCTGCTCAATAGAATTCTGTCAGTCAGCAAATATGCTGGGGCTGACACTACCTCTTGGACCATACAATCACTCTTATCATTGAAGCTCCTGGCAAAGTGCTGGCTTATGCTTAAGCAAGGCTTAGAACCTCCACACTCTACATCACAAGTACAACTTACCCTTCATTTTACTTATATTAGTTTGAGTAATAAATCACAGTTCCTTTACTGAGACAGAACTCAAGACCATTTTCTCATTTAACAGCTTTCATCTGTATGAGGTTCCCTATAATGGATATCACAGTACACTAATGAGTTTGCCAGCGTTATCAGAAGATGTATCACCATTTACATAGTTCTTTTGTATCCCTGGAATGACTGTATGAATTTAAGAGTTTTATAATTTCTCTTCACTTATATAGGTAAAAAACCATGGTCCATTAAAAATACTTTGAAACATTTGTATTCGCAATGTTCTTAGTGTACAGTTACCATTATGTTTTCTCATTAATAGTGATTTTCTCTGTCTCACAGAACAGTCAGTATTTGTTTAAGGTGAGTGTGACCACACACAAAATTATTTAATTTTAAAAATAGAATTAAGAACTGATCTACAGAATATGGGACTTCCTTTATTTTATTCATAGAAAATAATGTCCATGTCAGGAATGCATTATTAAAAATTATAGAATGAATTCTGCTATTTCTATTTGAGAACCATCTGATGTTCCTGCAAGAGTACAGAATAAGATTTTTTTTTTTTTTAATGAAAAGGTGAGAAACACATTAGCACATTTGAAATACAGAGGAATAAAGAAAGATGGAAGACAGATCTTCTGCAGCAGAACTTTAAACCAAACTGTTTGTTTTTTTGAAATGAAAAAAAAACTGAAAAATTTATGTGGGTTTGCAACGTATTTTTGTTATTGTAAATCTTGTGCTTAAAATTGCTATCAAAACTAAAACTATAGTCTCGGTGGCATAAACTGAGTGAAGACTAGAACTAACTGATCTGCGGGCCAAAAATTGTTCAGTATTAGCTGACAACATCCTCCAAGAACTGTAAGACGAATGTTTTCTAGCACTGGTGCTCTTTGGACCTACCTTGATAATGTTTTGAGTTTATACACAAATTTTTGATTTCCAAATTAGACAGGGCAGGGGAAAAAAAGGATGGTTACTTTAAAAAAAAATAAAATAAGCCACAAGGTACATGGTACATAAAATGCTTTGAAAAATATTTTCAAGTTTTTTTATTAGTTTTGTTTTATACCAGCCACAGAGACTGATGCACTTTCAGCACAGCAATTCACTCTAACCTCCAATTTCAAAAGACTTCATGCGTAATCAGCTTTATGTACTGTGAATGACTTCGTTACTTTTTTCCTTTATGTCAAGTTGTGTGTGAACACGATTGAGCAGTCATGGCTTTAGGAAATACTGTTGCATAACAGGGAAGCTATGAGGATTCATACTATCTTTTCTCACTTTCTACTGCTATCAGTTAT
This sequence comes from Edolisoma coerulescens, assembly GCA_013397115.1. Classification (NCBI taxonomy): domain Eukaryota; kingdom Metazoa; phylum Chordata; class Aves; order Passeriformes; family Campephagidae; genus Edolisoma; species Edolisoma coerulescens. The sequence goes on from VWZW01002393.1 coordinate 210,072, forward strand.
GAAGTTGCTATCTGAGCAAGTGGATTTAGTAAGCTTTTCTTGAATGAAGACTGTGAGACAGGAGAGTGAGTCCCTTTACTCCACGTGCCTCTGATTCAAAGAGGTACTTAGGAGCTGGAATTTCAGTGGTTAATTCTAGGAGAACAGTTCCCCTCATTTACCTACTATACACCCAGTTTTCTCCAGATAATGTACTCCAAAAAACTGGAATTGATATCTCCGCAGTACACAGGCCATTGTGTAAAAAATAATTCATGAGGTAAGAGTTAGAGAGCAATAGAGCAAGTCCGACTCTGCAGTCTACTTATTGTACCCCAACACCTATGTTTGTTCAAAAGGGGACTTCTCTGAACTACAAAGCCACTTCCATTCCTTTCCCCTCCATGTTCACTTGAATCTGAGATACATGCTTCTCCTCAGCAATTCCTGGTTACTGCCTTAAGCAGTGGAGTTTGACATGTATCTCAGGTTTGATGGATTGATTTTTTGAGTTAATGATCTACTTCCCAGCAGTGGCATGGCTAAACTCCCATGTTTCCAATGTAGAATAGAACTGTTCTAAGGACTTTTGTATTAGAGGGAACAAAAGAAGAGAATTGAAAGGTCTCTCCTTTGCAATGAGCTTTACAAAGAACACTAAAGGACTGGGCAATCCAATTTGGAAAAATAAGGCACAGGTACAATGTACTTACATGGACCACCTCGTGGTTTCCCCACGAGACCTTAAATTAAGGCAGTTGCCTTCTGGCTTTTCCAAAAGCAAGGGAGGGAGGTAATGCCATGATGACTCAAAGATAGCCTTTCCTCAGCAATATTCAATGAAGATTTAGGATGATACATTTGCAATGCCACAAAGATAGTTGCTGCTAATTTTCAAGGTAAAAAAATATATGGGAAATAATCTTCACTCTTGAATTTCCAACTGTTCCACTGTAAGGATATGATTGTATTGAGACAAAACTTTATTCTACCCACTAAACATTGCAGTTGATGATTCACCAAGAAATACATAGACAGCAAAATTCTAAGAAAAAAACCTGGCACAAATCACAGTGAAATACTACATTTGTGCTTGCACCACCAAGACTAAATGAAGGCTCACGTCTGTCTTAGTGATGGGTGCTCCCTATTGAGCAAAAGTACGTAGGATACTTCAATCAGAAAATGCAATGAGATTTACCTCCCCCTCCAAAAAAGCTCGTTATGGTGTTGTTATTCAGATAAGAGCACACAAAATACATCATAATCCTGTATATTTTCTTATGAAAATCCATTTCTAATACATAAAAAACTGGACATTCCTCTGCTGAAGGATTTTTTCTGCTACCTTTTGGAAGTAAAAATCTCATTTTTTTTTTCAATTTTGGGGATAAAACAAAGATTGTCAATATTATATGCTTTAGATATCTGTTTGTTTGGGGTTTTTTTAGTTCCATTTCATGTTAAATGATTGCTAATAACATTTAGATAAACATAATACAAAAGTTAAAACACGGCACCATTTCTGCCAGGTTTGTTTTTGGCTGTCCTGCAAATGTGACTCATGAAATTTTTTATAGCATAGTGAGTATATTTTGGGATTCCTAAAGAAAAGGCAAACTTGTAGATGACTGTGCATACCAACAATATATGCTGAAGGATTAGAATGAACATGTCTAGAATCAGACATTTACCTTGTTCGTATAATTGCAAACAAGCTTCTTGCAACTGGATGCTTCTCAGACTAACTTCATCCTCCTTCTTCCTTTCCAGTCTCTCAATTTGCATCTTTTTCAAGCCTGGACCAGCAGATGAGGTTGTGCCTGCTTGACTGAGTACAGACTATTTCTTCTTACATCAAAATTTCATCTTCCTTCAGGGACACTGAGCATATAACCCCATTTTAGTGTCACTAATTTGAGGAAAACAAGACCTAAGTTTTTCTTTAAAATTCACAGAGTTTCTTCAGTCCCCTATTCTGGTGTCAGTAGAGCAAGCACTTTGAGAAAAGTGAATCTTATTTCACCAAGCAGTTATGAACTTGGTGAGATACAATTGCTTGCAGTCAGGATCTTAATTTTCCATTTTATGCCCAAAGACACTACCTGAGCTGAGGGCTAAGTCCTTATTGTAGGCACTTTAGATGTCATAGTTGAATAAATACATGCTCTAACAAAAAATGGTGAGAAGAAAAATGGGCAGAGAGGTGAAATGATTTGCTCAAGATTCTCTGGCTAATTAGATTTACGGCCATGCGTAGAAACTAGTGTTTGGAAGTTGGCATGTGAGACAGTAAATATTACTATCATCTTTCAGATTCCTCTCACATGTATCATAGAACAAGTTCACTCACAGCAATTTAAGATATGGAGAACAACACCAAGATAAACTTTATGTTACCTCTGCAAAAGTTAACTATTCCTCCACTATCACTAAAGATCTATTCACAAAAGACCACAGTTGAAATGTAATTCTTTGCTGTCACTTGCATTGCATTTATCCAGCTATTTATCTCCTGCATGAGTTTTCCCTTACCAAGAGCAGACAGCTTGTAAGAAAGTATTTTAAATGAAAGTGATATACATTTAAATACAACACTTTTCAGAGAAGTAATTTACCCTTCCTTCTTTACTAGCCATAGAATTCAGTAGTTCTGAAATGCTGTACATAATGAATGCTAACCCCACAGGGCTAAGCAATAATTGCCATTTTTCTGTCTTAAAGATTGCTGCTATTATTTATTTATAGTATAATAAACTCAAGTTGTCATTCACCCCATGACCATGCCACCAGCCACCTTTATTCCACAGTATAAAAGAAAACTGCTCAAGGGATAGATTTCTATATGCTAATTACGTGAAAGCTATTAAAGGAACAATTTCTCATAATGCCGAAATATTGAGGATGGTGAGGCAAATGCCATGGAGGACAACAGAAGAACCTCAGCTCACTCCAGTGGGGTCTGTCTCAGATTTTACTGTGACTCAAATCCACATTGAAAAAGCAATGCTACTCTTCATTTAACTGTCCTGGTCAACTTTCAGCTTCTTTCAGTGTCTTTTCTCCAGCTTCATTCCTGGCTCTGGTTTACTTGAAGAACTGGAAAATATGGCCCAGATCCATCCCTGCAGGAGATGATAACTCCTGGTGCTGCAGCACACTTCCAGGCCACACAGAAGTGGGGCAAGAGCTCTTGTTCCTCTGGGAAATAATAAAATCAACCACTTAAAATCTGTAGTTCAAAGCCTTCCCCCTGCCAGCTCCATAAAACACACAAATATGAACGTGCACTGCAAGAGGTAACTAGTTTTGTCATGTACTGTCAGAGTTCTCACCCTGGGAACTTTGAGGTGATTGCTTCAACATTTTCCTGTAAACGTGTGTGTGTGTGTGTGTGTATCCATCTGTATTTTTACATATCTATGCACAATACAAATAGTGAGTTTGAATATCTCTAGGAGAAGCTATCAGTGGAAGCCATGTATCACTGAAACCATTTTGAAGAAAAACTCTTTTAAAAAAGAAACAGAGCAACAATAATCTCAGATTCTGTGCAGAGACTACGCAGACAATTCAAAAGCATTCTGAAGGGCTTTAGTACATTTTCTGAACTTCAGCAGTCTATATAATATGACTATTTCATTGTTCAAATAAAGATAATTGAAAGAAGCAGGCCAAAAATAAATTTTTAATGCTAATAGACCTTTGATTCCTAGCCAACAAAATTTTTGCATTTTTTTATGAATATATGTATTTTACATCTATTATTGCTTAGAATATAAGAATTTAATGTTAAATATGTTAACTTTGGATGTTAAAATTTAACTATACTGATCCTAATGCTGCAAGTTATCTAAACACTGAGCTCATAATTAAGTAATGAAATACCTAAATAATCTTTAAAACTTGCAACTTCTAGCCTGATTTTCATCAGCACTGAGATGAATTTCCAACTGGATCCAAAAATATCCAGAATCTTGTGAGACTACTCTGTGTCTGAGATTTAGGTACTTGGATAAATTTCCTTAAGTAAAATTGATATTAATTTACATTGATGAAATAATCTTGCTTAGGAAAACATTAATTCATCACACAGAGCACAAGACTTTTATTTAGTATTTGCTTAGACATGTCTCAGGAAACTGACTCATCTGCTGAAGTAAGCATGTGATTTATGTAGGCTAATTAACTTCCAAACTGAAGGACAAGAAGTCCCTTTCTCCTTTAGAAAATTTTGATGGAAGAAAGCTTCTCAATGGAAAATATCCCTCTGGAAAAGATTTGGCTGAATCTCCTGGAGCAAACACAAGAAGCAGTGAAATCCATTGCTGAACAAGTGGTAAGTTTCTCCAAATTTGTGCTTCCAAGCTGAATTTAAATCCCTACATCGGTGCACAGAGCACTCAGAACTCCCAATTTCATCATCCATCCACCAATGTTGTAGCTTCTGACTGGCTTCTGATCTCCTGTCTCTGCATACTCACTGAAGACCAACTCCCCAGAAGGTTAATTCTCCTTGTAGTCATTCGTGTCAAGGGCCTTTGAGGAGATCCAAGAAAATGCCGTTTCTTTAATCTTCAATGCCCTCGATACTCTAAACTGTTCAAGGTAGGGTGATGGCAATGAGTGGTTTTTAGCTTCCTCCTTACAATTCCTGCTCTGAAGATGTAGGACTCTGTAATGGGGCAGGCAAAACATCACTGTTCTTTTCAGATGGTTTTTAAAAGACTTATAAATTATTCTGTTGTATTTGCATTTTAACTGTAGATGTATTTTCTTAAAAACACATACAGACAATTTGCAAAAATAAGGTCACAGACCAAATTTGATTTTTAAACTACAAATTCAAAGCATTTTAGCCTTCTGTAGCCTACAGGGCAATGTGACCTTCAAGAATATGAGAATAGGAGAAAAGTTCACTCCTTAGCATATGCACTTTCAATCACGATAAGCAGCCTACACATGATAATACTCCAAGTTCTGACAAATCATAAAAGGACTGATTATTGCTCTTCCTCTTTCTTCTTTTCTTACTGATTTGGTAATGGTAACTATTCAAATGTCTTTGCATGTTTCATTGTCATCATTTTTAGCTTTTCCCTGTCCTCTTCTTTTGGATAAGACTGTCCTAATTATCTAGTGATGATGATACATGTTCTGAGTCTGAAAAGAGAGAGATCTGAGAGCTAAATAAATCAAGCTTCCTCTGACTGTGACTAGTATTGACATGGGTTGTGAATCACATATTTTACTTCAACAACCAGCACTGGGTTTCACCTTACGCTCTCTTTAAGGTGGTTCTCTTACAATTTGAAGCAACCATGCAGTGGCCAGCAGTACAAACAGTCATTTCAATATCAGAATATGGTTTAAAATTGTCTTTCCCAGACTATTTCTTTTTTATTAAAAAACCCTAAAAGTATTTTATTCCTTCATTACTTGGCAAATCTAAATTATTTTATTTGATTCTTCCTGGTAGTTGGGTCCAAGAAAGTTATTTTTAGCATCCTAGCTGGGTATTGAGGACAGATGCTTAAATTTATGTCACTTCAGGCAGTAGGTAAAGGGGGAAGTAGAATCAAAATTTTAAAATTTTAAATTTTCCAAATTTATAAGATGAGCCATAGTCCATTAATGTATATTTAGTGACCAATAGGTCTGAAATTCAAAAACACATGTGGGTGTACTCACTTGGTTCACCCCTGGCAAATGGCCTGGATAACAACATTGGTTAAAATAAGAATATGGGTGTAAATGGTGTGGGTGAATTGAACACAACAACATCTGAGCAGGCATTTACCTTCACCTAATCATGTGAGAAGAATACAACCACCTGACAGATCAAAAAGTAATCTCTGAATTACAAGGAGACTTCTGAAACAAGGATGGAAAGATCTTCATGTTGGAAAGATAGATCTATCCTATCTATCTATCTATCTATCTATCCATCTATCATCTATCTGTCTGTCTGTCTATCTATCTATCTATGTGTGTGTATAAACAGAGTGGAAATTGTAATGAAAGGAAGAGACTGTGAACTGAAAAAAAATCAGCAATCAGCCTCTGGTTTGACACTGGTGGCAGTTGTCCCATCGCAATCTCTGCCTAAGACAGATGGTGCAGCCTCCTCACGGTCACCAGGAGCAGCCTGCACTAGCCAGGGCAGCAGGGAGTCTGAGGGGAGACCTTATCACTTTCTACAGCTTCCCCACAGGGGGAAGAGGAAGGACAAGCAGCAACCCCCTCTCTTGTGACCCGTGACAGGACCCAAGAGAATGATTTGAAGTTGTGTCAGGGGAGGTTTGGGTTGGATATCAGAAAAAGGTTCTTCACCCAGAGGGTGGTTGGGCACTGGAACAGACTCCCCAGGGAAGGGGTCACAGCACCAAGCCTGACAGAGTTCAAGAAGCATTTGAACAGTGCTCTCAGGCACATGATGTGACTCTTGGGGTATCCTGTGCAGGGCTAGGAGTTGGACTTGATGATCCCTTGAGAGTCCCTTCCAACTCAGTATCTTTTATAGATATACATATATATATACATGTAGAGAGTGTAGGGTGCAGCAAGCAGGGAACCAACATGTGGAGGCGTGTGTGTTGGCACTCCTGAAGTCCAGCGTGTGCATCACCAGATGATAGGAAGCAGCAGAAGTACACTCGGAGATGTGGCATCCAAATCTCTCACAGGAGAGCTTGTGCAGTTGGGGAATCTCCTCTCTCCCTGCAAAAAGGAAGTGTGCTGGTGACATGCAGGGCCTGGAGTCAGGCAGGGAACATGAGTTAAATTGTGTGCATGGGCATGATTAGAATATTTTGAGATTAGTTATAATTAATCTTAATGTTCAGAAATAAGCTCATAAGTCTTTAAATCTATATTAGCATTTAGTTATTATCTAGTATCATGGGTTAACTGATGTGGTACTGATACCAGTCCTGCATGTAGTTCACTTATTGCCAGTTAATTACATTTTGTTAATAAATCAGTCAACTGCTTCAATCCTAATTTGGCTTTCATTACATGAGCAGAGCTGCTTTCCCACAAAACATGCATGAACTACCTTATTTTTTAGATTATTGATAACTAGTGAAATCCTTCTTTATGGTTGTGAGGGCAAGCATTTCAATTAGGCATGATGCAAATTAAGCTGGCTTGCATAATTTTTCCCCTTTGAGCAAGTGAAGAAAGGTCAAAACAGAAAACAAAACTGATCAGAGACCTACAAAAGATAGACCTCTAAGAAAAGATTGAAAAAAACCAGGCTATGTAAATGAAGGAGGAGTAGACTAATGGAGAAGATGATAATATTTTCAAATATATAAAAGTAGCTATGAAGAAGCAGACCACATTGTATTACTGGTGTTGTGGGCAAATAAGAGTTTACATAGACTTCAGGAAGTACCAGGTCAGTCATTAGCGAAAAAGTTCTTCAGGTTTCTTTTTCCCTTCTAAAAAAATACAACAGTGCAGGAACTAAACTGGGTTCCTGCAGTTTGTAGTTCTTCTGTCTTTGAATGCCTGGAAGAACAGGCCTCAGAACAGGAGGATGATTAGGTAACCTTCTAATGCCCCATCCTTCTACCTGATTTTATGCTACTATATCATAGCAGGTTGCACCATAAGACACAGACTCTGAATTTGGACTCACAATCAGGTAGAATGAGATTATGTTCTTAGCTTAAGGTATGATGTATGCAGTGGGGAAGGCAGAAGACTGCAAGGTGGGGTCATATTAAGGATTACCTGAAAAGCTGTCGGCTTTCTCCTCCTGTGGCACAGAGGTCTTTTCTAACCGCAGGTAAAATGCAAGGCTTCCTGAATTGTAGTCACTGACTAAAACATTACGATTTCTGCCTTCCTTCCTACCTTACTGAGCTACTTCTTTTTTTCCTTTTCTGTAGATTCTCATCCCATAAGCAGACTCAGCAGAACTCAGTGTCTGCTTAGTATCTCAGCAGCCCAGGCACTCTGGCTGACACTGGTAACTCAAGCCTACCTTTCTCAGCAATTTAATCAAAATAACTGCACTGTGATTGGCAATGGATGAGGCAGTAGCAGATGTTATATTCTGCTGACTCTTCTCTGAGGGAGGGACATTTTGAGTGGACAACTTGGTGCACTAAAATTTTACTGCTCATCTCCTGAGGTGAGCAAAAAATCAGCCTAGCTTATTCATCAAGTATCCTGACACCAGACTTCTCACAGCTGTGAGCAGCTGCATAGTCTTTATCTACTCAATCTAAGGCTCAGTTTTGAGACCAGTGGGCACTATATGCAAACCAATTAGTGACTTTTCTTGTGTCCTGTGAAGTAGGGCTAATATCACTTTCTCTTCTATGATCAGACTGTATACTGTGCTCTAAATGAGGCAGACATTACAATGTTACCATGCTCTCAAACAGAAATAGAAGCAGATAATAGGTAACTGTGTTTAATATGGTGTTTTTAAAGCCTGAAAGACATCCCCTCTGAGCATAAGAGGGAATAGGTAATTTACATATTTATTTGCCACAGGGCTTTACAATTTATGCTTGTTTCCTGAGAGTGAGAAAGTTGTGGGATTCATTGTTTTTCTATTCTCACTCTAACAGTAGTGTTCTTCCATTAAGAAAAGAAAAAAACTTATTTGACTCCTCCTTGCCTCATCTTTATCCCTATCTCCCCTCCACTTTGGAAATTCTTTATTCGCCCTACCAGCCTCAAATTATTATTTCAACTTTAGCATCTGGTTTTCATCTCTCTCTGTACTGGAGCCCAAGCTTTCTCTTTCTATGTATCTTTGCTTCTGTGTTTATCTGTCAGGTCATCACCAGAGTTTTGATCACCACCTTTACTTTCCTGCAGCTTTCTTTCCTCAATCTGCTTTGCTCTTCTGTCCAGTGGAAAGTTCCTCTGAGATGAAATGTGATGGAGATTCATTGATTTCAATGTAGATGTTCAAAACTAGAATGGGACAGACAAGGCACAGGTCTGTTTCAATGGAAATCTTTTTGAGTACAAGGTGTAAGCACGTGCGGGTTAGGCACAAACTTAGAGAAAATTTGTAGCTAAAAGTTAAACCTCTCATCATGCCTAAACTGTAATTTTTTTTTTATTTTTTTTTTTTTTTATTTTTAGTCAGGGTAGATTTTATTAGGGTAACAACATGGTCATGCCTGATTTAACAACACTTCTCTAGCTCAGAACACTTGATCCTTAAAACATTTCAAATAAAAGGACAGGATTTGCTCTTTAAATAAACAATACAAAAATATGAGAGAGCATTTCCTATAATGCTGCTGCCTTGTCATGCCTCTTTTCTATAGGATTGAAACATTCTAATGAGTATATGCCCAAATTCACTCAAATCCCTATCTAGGAAGGAAAATTGCAGGGAAATGATTACAAGTTGTTCAACTGAAAGTTTTAAAGATAAATATTTAATAACTGTAGCAATACTTGTCTAGACTATGTGAAACACCATTTACTATGGGGTTATTAGTGTCCCTGATATGGGATTATTTATCTAAGCAGAGATATCAAGACCAGGTAGTAGCAGTGCATGACTCTCATACTCCAGAATTAAGATGGGCAAAGGCAACTTCAAATTTTCCATGACATTATAAAGGACCTGACTAATTTCAACAGCTCCATGCAATGTGCACTCATCCACTTATGCTGTGTCTGTCAGTGACATTATCTTTCTGAGGGTAGTAGTACTGGTGGCCATCAGTCACTAGTAATTCATTTTTCCCATCTCACTAGATGTAGTTTGTATTTTATAGCTGTTCTCTGTCACCTACAATAAATTATTTCCTATCTCTACTACCGACTTAAGATTGTTGGATGCGTTCAGGTCTAATTTCATTAATGCGTATCTCATGCTGGCATGTAGGAGGAAAGAGGTCTAATAATATTAGCTAAAAAACTTACATCTGGTTCTCTTTGCTGATGCTGTCTGGCATCTGTGAAGGCAAATGTGGCTGACAACCACAATGTTAATCTTATTAATTTTTTTCAAAAGATATCAGAGAAGGAAATGCACATTGCAGAGTTATTGCCCCCTTTTTTTTTTAAGCACAAAAGCAACAATCATTTTGATCTCTGTCTGATTAGATAAAAAATTCTAATTTTCAACTCTGCTTTTTATTGCACAGGAAATTTTTAACATTTACAGTCACATACTGAGAATCAATTTATTGATAAGAGTACAAACAGTAAGTAAGGTCCACAGGCTCTGATTCACAAAGGATTTCTTTGATGAGAGCAGGAAGGAAACAGAAGGTCAAAAAATATCCGACACCCTTAGCACCAATATGCAAACTATAGATCCCAAGAGCCTCCACTGAAATGTTGACTTAATGACCAAACCAACTATGCTCCACAAATAATGCAATTTATAGCATTGTCAGGTCTCTAAATCCAGATTCCTATTACTTCTGCCTGCTATGCTCGAAGATAGCCTTAAGTCATCTGTAAAACAGAAGGAATTTTATTGTCTTAGACTAAGTTCAGTCTCCTGGTGAGATAGGTAGACCCAGTAGCTTTAAAATGTGTATCTCACAAGACATGGCTCTCAAGAATTCCCTATGTAGCCTGATACTCAATCATGGACCAGAAATTTCTAAAGCAGGGTCAACAGATGGGATGTGCTGGCTTTCATCTGGTATTTGCCCTGTGAGAACCTTCCCTATTTCCTTAGGGGTATGCACACAGAGTGAAACGACTTCTGCAGTTCAGCAGTTACAAAAGCTATTTCTTTTTGTAGAAGATTGGTGAAAGAAAACTAGAAAGGCATCTAATTATATTTTAAACAGTCGGTGATGTATTTTTCTGTAGTCTAACTGTGTGCACTTTCATTCTTCAAATATGAAAAAAAAATCACCTTGAATATGTACAGCTATTCAGGTGCCTTCTATAATGGATTTTCAGTTTTATTATTAGTGAAGGTCATACAAGAGTTTTCCTTTACCCAGTTGGCTTCTCAAATATTGAAGGTTAGAATTTTCCCATCTAAGAAGTTCAAGAACAGCACACCAGGACCAAAGAATACTCTAGTCTCATTAATTAATCAAGTCATGTCACAGCAAATCTTGTTAATCCATCCTCAGAGGAAACTCAAGTGATGTTTCAATTCTCCATGCAAGAATAGACAGAATAGTGAATAGTGGTAGTGTTATACAATTACAGAAAGATGGGCAGCATTTGAAGACACCAGAAGCTAAACTATTTTTTCCCCCCCAACACCAACTAAAAGACTTTTTTAGATGTTATTTTTTCAAATTAACCTATTTAAAGGACATAGCAGAATTATATTTTCATGCTAAATATTGTAAGGTGTTAAGAAATTTTGAAAATCACAATGCTGTATAAAACCAGACAGATTATTTTGACATCTTTTATCTACTTGAAGTCACCACAGAAAAATGCAGGTGTTCACAGTGTCCTAGAAGAGCAACAATGACTGGGTATGCAACAATAGCTGTTACATTACTTTTTCTTGGCTAGTACCAGCATTTACTCTCTAGACCTTAAAAGAATCAAATTGCTTACTCCAATTATCAGGCTTATAGAGAAATAGGTTGGGTTTTTTTACAGGATAAGCAAACATGTAAAGTGTGAGATTTACAAGCAATTCTCTTCATTTGGTTTGATTCAGTATCTGGCCTTTGTCTTGAGAGTTAATGAACACCCCTGCCCTAATACCACCAAGATTCTGAGCTGTACATAACTGTTCACAGATGAAAAGCCTCTTAGAAGTCAAGAGATCATTCTGATACTTCATGTTCAACATGTTTATATAAACAGCTCAGATTAGATCAATTACTCTTACAAAAATGATGTTTGCATGTAGGTTACATATACTTCCTATATGTAAGGAAAGTAGGAATACTCCACATTTAACCTAACAGAACTTAGGTAGGGTACAGCTGATGCAGAAGTTCTCCAGCTGGATTAATTCATAGTAAAAAGTTTTACTTTTTCTAGCCAAGATGGCTGTTAAGAGTTAAAAATAAAGAAATACATTTATTTGGATTTTTAGACCAAGAAAAATCATTGTAGTGTTCTTAAAATCACTGTCCTGCTTCCATCTCAAGGTCTCTGTCCAGATGTAGATGTTCTTTCCCAACTTTGCCTGAGGCTCTTCTGATAGCTCTGACAATTACATGTGAAATTACCCCTCAGATGGAAGAATGATGCATCTGCAGCATGGGTCTGATCCAAAGATCTGTGAAAGCAATGGAAAAGCTCCAAGTGGTGCAATCACTTGTGGATCAGATCCCTGAATTGTTAGTGATGAAGCACTGTATAAAATGTCAGCCCCAATTAAGCTATGGCAAAATTCCCACTCTGTAGGGTCAGGACTGCAACTGTAAAATTTTTTCAGTTATCTATACTCCATTGATTCCAGTTACTTTCCAGCTTAACATATCTAAAAAAGTGAAGCTTATTAGCAAAATTAGTCATCCTTTTTCCACTAATCCCAACACTTCTACAACTGCTGTTATATAAAATGATTTCCTCTTTCTTTTTCATTTTAGTTACTTCTGACTCTTAAGGAACAATAGTCAATATAAATGTGTGTTCGTATCTGCAATGATGTGGTCTTTCCTTAAGTTTGCATCCCTTTTTTGATTTAAGTTGCACTACTATTCATGTGCCTGAATTATGTATTCATAATTTGAGCTCCAGAATTTCAAACCACAGATTTTTGATATAATGTGAATGTTTATATCACAAGCAGGTGCATACTACTTTAATCAGAGGTCAGGAAAATACACCTTGGGATTTATAACTGGTGTCTTATACCATTCCAGATGAAGGATCCTGTAGGCCAGGTCTTCAGATGGTGTCTGGAGACACGGCTTCAGTTATTTCAGTCAGCTCATCAAACGAGGGGCTCTTTCTACCTGCCCTTATACAATTCATTATGGGCTCTGTGTGGAATTAAAACACGGAGAAAAATAAAAATCAATAACTGTCAAACTAAATACATATGAAAAGATTTTGGTTCTTTGTGTTTCATGAAGCAAGATACACTTACTGCAGATATTCCCACTTCTGATCTATGCTTAGCACCTTATTTACACTTAAGCGCCCTACCTGCTCCTGTTTAGAATAAAGTCTCTGTCTTGACTAGTTAACTAGCTTACTCAGGCACTCCATTTTGACATAATTAATTTTTTCATCCAGTTACCTTATTCCTAAGTCTCCATTAACAGGTTCAGAACTTAAATGCCGAGTTCCTTCTCAGGTTCACTGACTGCCTAATCTTCCTGTACCAGGTGTTGACCCTTGCAGTCCCCATCTAAGCCTCGCTCTGGAGATTTCCCACAGAAACCTTGAGAACTGGACACTGCAAAGATCTGTGCTGTAGCTGCGGCTGGAACACTTTCCCATGTGATCAAAAATAAGCAAACCAGGATGAGCTGATGCCAGACTGAAGAATGCTCTGCCTGTGACCACCCTCCTGACGTTTTAATATCACACACATGTTTTATTCTAACAGATAACCATGGCACCACTCTCCAGCATCTTCTCTGTTAATTGCAGTTAAGTAAATAGGACTGCAATTATTACTTATCTTTTCATCAACAACTTTTCTGCATCAGAACATTGACAATAATCATTTTACACTGCACTTGTATGCCAACTCCCAAAGACTTCTTATAAACCTGCCCTCAGACTCAGATTTCTTCCTGACAGAGGCTTGAAGGAAGCTGGGAGAGATCTACATCATTCCACCTGAATTTACAGTTGAGAAGGCTGTATGCGGGATTTGCTTTTCATCCAGTCTCCACTCCCTTCAACCAAGCTCTTTCCAAACTCTTCACTTATTTCTCAAAGCTCAGTACACACATAAAATATACACTGAAAGTCTCTTTGTTTAAAGATTAAAATAATAATAAAAAAAAAACAACTATGCGTGAGAGGAAACCTTTATAGCCTGCACCACGTTATATACACTCAACTTGCTTGCCTATTTCCCAGTTGCTGTTTTCTATTCTAAAATTTTGAGGAAGGGTCCAATCTTAGTGGCCATAACACAGATATACACAATCATTTGTCAGCAGCCACATACTGGAATGGTCTTTGAAATTCTCTTAAGTACCGCTTGTCCATGGCATTTACTTGTACAGACACCCAGCATAGGTTATATAGGTTTATGAAATTATGACTAAAAATGCATCCCTTATCACTTAATGCTTTTAAGATATACAACAGTTTCCCTACTATACATAAGTATTAGGAAGATTGCAGATTGACCATTTAAAGCATGTTATAGAACATAAAAATTTGAGGGACCATAAAGGCCTTGTAAGAAACACAAACAATCTGACATGTTTGAATGATTTTCAGTACTTATTTAAAAAATACCGCTCATCCCTACAAGAAGCAATATTGGATGGAGATTCAGAAGGATCAGTGAACTCTATTTTTGGAAAATTGTTAGTAAGGGGATTGAAGAAATGTACATAAAATGTAGAAAAAAAGAACAATAGACTCCCCAAACACTTGCTAACCAACCGTCACACAGCAGTATTTTTAATCAGTAGTATCTAAAAAGAAATCTAATGTTTCACAGAAAAAAGAGTTCATTAAGGAAATGGTAGCTAATCACAAAACTCCCCAGATTCGGATTTACTTTTCTTCCCCTGCACATAGCTGTTACATTTATGTACTGGTGCTAACTATAAACTACAAAAACAGGAAAACATAAAGAAGTTATTTCCACATCATTTACAGTCTGCTGGTTTATTGATTTTCTCTACATCCTCTACATCTCACATTTCACTTGAACCATTTGTTTTAGATTTTAAAAGGAAAGCCTTCCAAACAAATTAACTTTACTAAGGCTTTAACATGTCATTGGCTAATCAGTATTATATTAATCTCTGTAATGCTAATGTTTTCAAAGCAGGGGTATGGGGCCAAATCTTGATTGCCCTATTCACACAATCAGTTACACTGATTTTAATGGCACTGTTAACATTAGTAAAGCTAGCAAGATCTGGTTCCTTACAGCTGTCAGCATGTCTTTCCAAATAAAATTCTTGTAATTCTTCCCTGTTTATAAAAGCAGAAATTTTATAAACTGCAGTCACAATGTTTAGCTCATGCCCTTCTTTCACTGAGCCAGGCATTTTGACAGAATCATAAATTTCTTAATATGCACATTTTCAGTCTTAGCAGTTTAATCAGAGTATTCTAGAAAAACAGCAGGTGTTTTTCTTGTCTGAGCAAGCTCACATCTCAGGAATCGTATGCTTTTAATCTGATTTTACTTTTGCATGTGTCAAATTAGTCATTTCATCAACAGTTACACAGCAGACCACTGTCAGGTATACATGCTGGAAATCACACAGTGCTTTCCATTTGGTGACTTGTCTTGCAGGCTTGCTGTGTTCATCCTTCCTGGTGCTGTGCAGTGAAGTACATACGTACACAACTTGGGATTTAATTTAATGTTCACCCTTTACTCCATAGCAGCATGCAGAGCTAACTGCTCTGAGAGAGCCTGAAATAGAAGAGAGCTGTCACTGCCCCAAACCAGGAAAAAATTAATGGGATGAAGGAAGATTTGTCTGCTTAGCACGTCTGTGCATCAGAATGTGTTGTCCACTGCAGAAACCAGAGACTCAGCCCTGTCTCCTCCTTTCCTATCTTTGCTTGATATGGGGATAAAAAGAGAATGTCATGACACAAACTATGTATGTGTGAAAAAATTATTTGTTATGCTTCCAGTTTGTAATGCCACAACGAAACAGCAGCTTCAGTTCTAAGTTCTAAAACTTTGAATGCCTAAGTGTGCATCAAACGGCAATATTGATCACTCTGCTCTGAGGCAGAATTAGAGCCTCTTGTGACAAACTTGTTCTTGTGAAACGTGATGACCAGGTGCACCAATGTCCCCTCTGGCAGGATTTCCAAGAGAAGCAAAATTAAACCATTTTTTTTCTTGGTTGGAGTGCTAGCTGCCTTTTGTACTTTATACGATTGCACCTGGCTTTCTCTCTGCTTGAAAGGAAATTTGGTATTTTTTAAAATAAAAAGTGATATTATTTTAAAATGGTTTTTTTGGCAAGTGCAACTGGAATGAAAATAACCCTGTAACAATATTAGAAGTATTATTGTGAAGGAGATGTAACAAATGCACTCAAAAATACATTTGTGCAGTTCATAATAAATATGAGACCAAAAGTAATTACATTAGATACACCATGAAACACTTTAGAACAATATTTTTATTTAATTTATCACCTACATTGATATTATAATACTATTACTTCTACATTATAAAAAAAGAAAGGTCAGAATATGTGCTTACATTCTTCTTTAGATGGCCATATGTATTGTAGAAAAATTGTTTTTCAAAAGTACTTTTAAAGTTTAGAATAAAGGATAAATGCCACAAGGAAACATTCCAGATGCCAGTACTCATTGCAGCAAGACTTGCTGAACTTAATTACCTAAAATTCAGTGCTGGTTTGCTGAAAGATGTGTTGTATTGGAGCACAGTTAATTAGCACAGAAAAGCTCAAGGGTCTTCACACCAATTTATATCACATGGGTAATGAAAAACCCAGGTATAAAAGACTTCTTGGGTCACTGTCTACACTCCTGTGCAATCACAGACAATTTAATCATACATTCTTAACCTAAACTGCAGTCAGTACCTGCTTTCAATTTCTTGGTGAGTCACTGGCATTTTCTCTTCAGATATTATTTTCCAGGTGTGTTTGCACCCTTTCAATCTTCTGAGGAGTCTCTACATTCACTGAGTAGCTTTAGTCATGGCCTGTTTATATACATTTGCTTTTAAGTCAGTGCTGCCCTTTAAGCTTCAAAAGCCCTTTTCTTTCTAGTGCTTTTCCCTCAGTGCACAGAAATAAATCATTTCCACTCTTAGTTTTTGGTTTTCTATGATAAACAAGCAAGGTTCTTTTAAATCTGTCCCAAGAGATGGGCTTTCCATTCTTATTTCAGTGGACAGTTTCTTCATCAATTCTAGTCTGAAATTGTTCTCCCTTGAAGGGAAGTGGGGATAACTTTAGACAATCTTCCAGAGATCTCATCAGTGCTTTGTATAACAGACTCAAAACTCACCTTTCTCTGTAGAAATGCCTCTCCAAAATACCTAAGAACTGTATTCACCATTACAATGTCATATCAAAAGGATAACTGGAAAACATTCAAAAATTGACTACCAAGCATTGCAGTTTCCTCTCTCCTTCATTTCAACCCTGTAAAGTGCTATGGTATAACAGATGTTCTTCTCATTAGTCCCTAAATGGATGACTGTACTTTGAATGATTAAAATTTTCCCAGTTTTATTACTTCATTTCTCAAAGTTCTACACCTCGTTGCAATATTCCAGTTCTACCTTTATGTTTGCAATGGGTTTCGGGTTCTGCCATGCGCAAATTTTGTTAGCGCACATCTACCTTATTTTCAGTCTGAGAGTACTATCCCTGGCTTGTGTGAGCTTAGTATTTTAATTCTTTACTATATACATGTTTTCATGTGCTATTTCTCTCTTTGCAGAATAATTTACTCTGTTTTGACTTAAGCACATTAATTGCACTTTAATTTTTCCACGTATTTTTTACCTATTGACCTTTTTTTTTGTTCCTCTGTTCATCAGAACTCACACAACTGAGGAAAAGGTTTAATTCGGTTCTGAGTCATAAAACTTTCCTTGACTGCAATTTTACTGCAAGGTGGCCTTTTTCTCCTTCTCCTGAGTTTACAGTAATTTTATAAATAACCTTTTCATATTTCTTTAACTTTCCTTGGAAAAGGTAACCCAACATTACTGAATTATCTCCCACTTTAAAAACTAACAGATGGGATCAGCAGCTTGATGAGGGTCAGTACATGCATCTCTTTATGCTGTAACAGTTCTGCAGACTCAATTAACCCTTGAGTTCACAGCAACACAGATCCTTCAAGAAGGAAACTCTGCAACCCCACTAATACAATGACAGAAAGGGTCTGTGACACAAGGAATTGGTGGTCAAAATGGTAATTATCTAGGTAAACATGCTATCATAATTTCATGGCCTGTTGTGATGATAAGCTGTAAACAGGTCCCCTTTGAAGCTAAAACTATCAGAAGATGGAACTCTTAATTGAGATTTGCTAAGGGTTTTGCAGGGTTTTTCATGCCAAGCAAAGAAACTAAAGCTGTCTCTCTCCTTTAAAAGGATTGCTTACGATCACCTGGGACCATTTATTTTTTGAAAATTGTTGGTGTTAGCAGCAGGAAATGAAGGTGAAAAACTGCAGTGAGCAGAAGTACATGCACGTGCAGCCAGGCACTGCGCTCATGCCAAGGCACAAGGAGCCAGCCAGGATCAGGCTACAATGCAGCCTCGCTCAAACACAGAGGTTTTGATCAAAACATGAACACAACAGTGCAAATCACACAATTCAGCAAGGATCGCAGTGCTGTACACCAGTATCTTACTGTGACGGACATCGCTTATATTGGCTTCAATTTGTCTAGAACTGAAAGATTAGGTTTGGGAAACTTTGAAGCTTCCCTTGACTTAAAGAGCTTTATCCTATTTATTAGGCAATAGGAATGCGCATGCATTTGCACAGGTCCTTCCTAATGTATTTTCCACCTCAGCTGATAGTTTGCTTCTTCACAGATGAGACTATTGCCTCATGTGGGAGTCTAGCATTTTTTTTCCAGAGGTTAGTTTCTACCTTCTTCAAAATCTATGGAACATAACCAGGTTCTCTGGACCTGTCAATAATGAAGATTTATTCAGGAATGTGGACTGTCTAACGCAGGGAATTTGCTTTACTAACAGTGAGATTCCTACTACAGCTCAGGGTTAAAACTCATCTGCCGTGTTGAGAACTGAGCTTTCCAGTCAATTTATATCAAAGTATATATGGTATTGATCTTGGCAAAATGGTTTATCCTGTCTCTGTATTCTGGAAATTAATGCTGTTTCTTTCCTCCTGTCCCCAAATTAAGCCTTCAAAATAACCTATCCTTTCATTCCACTTTCTCCTTCCCTAAAACTTTTGTGGGCATCAAGAGAGAAGGCTGCAATTTACAACTGGCATTCAGCCAGAGGGCTTTGGCAAACAGCCCAGTTAGAGAGCTACAGAGTCCAGAGATGTTTCAGCATGGGGCAGATCCTGGTGTGATGGTGGTTCAGTACCAGTGCGCATGTGTTCATGCTCTCCAGCCTCATGATGGGTAGGATGAGGCATGGGAGACAGGAGAAAGGGCTTTAGTGAGAACTCCTTCTGTCATGGGTAGTCCTCCTTCACAGATTAAACAAATTTCACCACCAGGTAGAGTGCATTCCTGCGTCACTCTGTACTGCCTCTTTGCACATCTTCTAGCAGACACCTGCCAGGCCACTGACTGCAGCATGGCATCAGTAGCCACAGAAATCAGTCTGGAAAACCCTCACAGTGCCCTTCACACCCCCTCCTAGCTGGGCCTTGGCCCCTGGCCCCATGATTTTATTTATTTCTGTGAAGAACTCTACCACATCCTGCACATCACCAAGATATCAAAAGACACCGATTCCCATTTTACATGCTGTTTCTTTCATGTTCTTTATTTCAAGCACTGATTTGCTCCCCACATATCAGTAGTAATTATTACTCATCTTGGCAATGACTATTTCTGCTTGAAAATATGGTCTTGGAAAGAGCAGTATGATACTCTGATTTAAGGGCTCTGTCAGCAACATTAGCATTACTAGTTTACATGAGTAATATGAACATCATCTTCTTTAAAGAACTATATCTCTTCTGTCCTCCACTGGAAAGGCTACACATTAAAGGAAAAGAATGTTCAGAACAAATAGAGAACCTTTTTGGAGATTTATCATGTTATATGTCTTAAAGGAATTTATCAATTCCATAAATAGACATTAACATTGATTTGTTTTATCCAGCATGTTAGAAACTGGAATGAGGATTAAAAATATAAAGAAAACAACAAATAACTTAATTCTTGGAATTTTTACAGATACTGTCTTCACTTCCTGAAGTCTTGTGTCACTTTCCTTAACCAGAAGCAATATATATAGGTTGCACATATTATTTGGTATCAATTGTGTTCTTCAAATGAAACTGACCCAAAGGCTAAAAAGAGGCTAATTTCTCCTGAACAGGGAGAGAAAATGTGTAATTTAGCTTGTTATTCAATGCCAATATTTGGGGTTTTTGGCTTTTTTTCTTAGTACAAAAAATCTTGTAACATATTAAACCACTCAAAAGTAGTCTGAAATACCTATTCTGTTGAAGCAATAACACCATAGCTATTGTTCCTACATCTTCTCTCTCTATCATTGCCATTCTTTTTGGCTCACACTGTTGTCTGTCTTTCATTTCTTTATAAGTTCTCTCCTTTCCCTGCTTGTCTTTGAGGGTAGAGCCTGGTGGCAGAGGACAAACTGGTTGACTGGGAATACCATGGCCTTGTACTTGCAGCCTGTTGTGCCAAAACCATTGAGCTCTTTGCAGAGACTTCATTCACTTGCATACCATTTCTTTTGTTACTTGTCTATTGTTCCAGTACCCCATATTCAAGCTGTGCAAGAACAAATCCTCTGCTTGTCCCTTCCTTACTATCCCACCTCTTTGTCAATTTACTCCTTCCACTGTGAGCAGCCTTAGAAGACTGACATGCACCCAAAAGCCTGTTCTGATGAATATTGATTTAGCATTCCCTTTTTTTTTCCAGAGAAGTCTAATTACATCCATGTTCTCTGTTTTCTGAGAAGAGTGCATGCAAAGCTTTGCAAGATAGAAAACATGACAAGTTAATAAGGCAGCTCTTGAATTTTTGAAAATTGCACATAAAAAAACCCCATAGAAAACAAACTAAATGAATGCTTTCAATATTCAGGAAGATTTCTCAGTTCAGCACCAAACTGTATCTATTGTTTACAGGTGATCAAAATCTTTTCTTTGGAGTTCCACAGCACAGAAGCAATGGCTGTGGGTGAGAAAACAGTTAAAATACTGCACAGCTTACAACTTTAGTCATTTCAGAATGAAGGCAAAATTAGAGAAGCAGTTCTTTTGACATCTGTAGCACTGAAATCTTCTAAATAAGACAGCATATTATCTTATTTTTTTTCTCCTATTCAAACAACCTGGAAACTTCTGCAAATATAGCAGAAGCAAGGCTTTCTTATAAAGATAAAACCAGTTTCCCTCCTGAGCTTATATCCAGCAGGCTTTTTTTTTTTTTTTTTTTAATTTATTGGAATCACCAGTGTATGATTGAAATGGGAGGAATGGGTGGAAACTGCAATACCTTTTCCTATGAATATAAGAGTTATCAGATGGAGACTATACTCACATCAGTCTTTTGCAGTAAGAAGGAATAAGCAGAAGCTTTCTTCTGAGCACAAAATTCAGGATGAAAAGAACTACTTTGTTACATCATCACTCTTCTTCCCATATCCTCCATATCTTTAAGAGGGTCTGCAGCAGATGTCCACACTGCTAAAAAGACAGGTCATTTTTAGTGTAATTTAGAGATACTTGAACTGCTTTCTTCTAATCTTTTACAAATATCTGTTAAATCAGTAATTTTTAAAAAGCAAAAATATAGGAATAAATCAGTTTAAGCATATTCTGGGACCATGCACTGAGAAAGCCTTGGTCTCCACCCTGCCATGCCCATTTCTCCTAAACTCCATGGAATTCAACTCTCAAATTAGGCGTAATTTAGTTATAGTAAACATTGATTCTCATATCAGAGTCTTTCAAACTCAATACTCTCTTGTTTTATAGCAAAGTCTTTTACATGGTAAAATTACGTTAAATTTCATAACAAAATCTTTACTTCTGTTTCTGAAAACTTTCTTAGAGAAATGGAAACAGCTGGCTTTCTGTATGGTATTGGCTTCTTTCCTTTACCTGTTATTTCGTTCCAGCATTGCGTAACTCTGTGCCAAGGTAAGGAAGAAATCTATTCTGTATGTTCCCAAGTGTTATTCCCTTCAGCTTTCTTGTGCACTCAGAATGTGGAGTACAGCCCACGATAATATCATGAATTTTCAGGTGTGTGTAGTTTCCTCTTCTTTAAGGGCCCGTGCTAGGGGTTCATGTAGGAGTGCCACGCTAATCCAGGCATTCAAACAGCTAGAGACAGTGCTGTTTACAGCTATGATCTTTCAGAGAGATTTCAATCCACAGGGCAGCATACTTTTTTGTGCCAATTTGAACCTATTTCTCAGTTAAGAATTCTCACTTAAGAGATAGAATTCTACATCAATTGCATTTTCTCAAATAAATTACCAAATATGTAATAAAAAATCCAAATAAAATACTATAGCCTTTTGTAACACCCCCATACACATTTTTTCCTTGACAAATAATTTTACACACTCCTCTCTGTCTCCCAGGAAAAGCTAGCATTTTATAGCCAGCTAAATGCATAAAATGTTCACAGTTTCACTTTTATGTATGACTTGACTTTGTATATCAACTATAACCCAGCCAACGACAAATGACCTGGTTTAGACCTCAAAATTTTGTCCTCAAAACAAGTAATGATGCATTATGTGTTTTGTATAATAACCACTGAAACAAGTGTCATGAATGTTACTTACTTCAATGAGAAATCTTTTAGATTTTTTTTTCTGGATCCTTCCTAAATTTTTCAGAGGAGCTGGAAACAATATATAAAGCTATTACCATCTGGGCACCTTATACATAATCCATCAATGCATGATTTCAGAAAGGCTGTTTCTAAGTAATTACATTGTTTCTGCCAATGAGAAAAAGAAACAAGAAAAAAATTATTTTTAAAAAACATAAGGGCTGTACTATAGAATAATTTATCATCAAAGTAAATCTCTATGAAATATGGAAAGAAATTTCATTTACCAGTGACTTGAATGTAAGGGAATCAAGGTTCAGTCTCAATGTTTTCCACTGACTTTTGAACAAACTTCAGTGATGATCTGGCTTTTTCGACCTTCTCCTTTCACCTCAGTGTTGTGAGAATGAATACCTCAAAGATTTTGAGGTACTCAGATAACACATAGAGAATGAAATGTAAGAGCATTGAGAAAGTATTCTTTAAAGGACAAAAAATAAGAGCAGCAAATCATTGCAATGCACAGATCCTCAATAATGCAATTCTTTCTCAACCCAGAATTATTTGAGCAGGGAATTTCAAAAGCAGAAGGGATATCTGAGAAGTAAATGTAAACTGGGTAAGGAAACAAGCCACCTTTGAAAACTTGCTCCTTATCTTGCAGTTTGGATTCAGTGTCTAAGTGCAGATGTTTCTGGACTCAAACTTTCATTCTTGGGTAGTGTTAATGGGCTAAAAAGTCAGTGAAACCTCCTGTTAAAAGAGAGATTTTCCATACCATTCTCTGTCTTTACTCTGCAAATTAAGCATTATTTCTCACTAAAAACTAATCTGCCAACCACATATTTGTGACTACTATTAGGACTGGCTTAATTCTGTACTATTCATACATGAAATGTCATATAGCATTGATATCCAAACTCCAGATCTTAGATTGCATAATAAAAATGTTCTTATTATATAAATATAAAACTACATATAACTTTCTTACCAATTGTTTAAAAACACCTTCAGTGTTGAAATTCTAGTATCAGTTTGGAGCAGATGTCACCATCTGGCTGCCTTCACAAGTATCTCTGCGAGACCATTTAAGTCTCCTGACTGGCTTCTACACAGAAAGTAATTAGAGTGAAGCACAAGGGATAGGATCCAACTGTGTTAAAATTAAGGTATTTTCCTTCATTAAACTGAGAAAAGATGATAAAAAAAGGACGAACAAATGAGCAGAGAATTTCAATTTGAGGAACGCTTCATTTTCTTCCTCTTCACTAAATAGCAATAAAATACTGGAGATTTTTTTCCTTTGGCAAGTATCTATATTTTCCCTTTT
>VWZW01002393.1:233974-292743 GCA_013397115.1 Edolisoma coerulescens
TTTTTAATGCAGTATTAACAACTTTCATTCAATCCTTGAATTTTTTTCTCTATAATATTGTCAGTTGATGTCATACCCCTTTCTATTTATTTATTTATTTGGTAACATTTCCTAGGATATAGGTCATCTTATTTTCCACTTTCTTGATTATTTGGAGTGTGCTGCTGCAGGATAAGTATCGTAAAATGGCAACATATTCAGGCAAAGTAATCTAAGGATTAAGCTGACTTTAAAAACCCCTAAATCTAAAAAGAAAATTTAAAAATGACAGCTACAATTTTATGTATGTTTGTCTTGAAGAGCCAAAGGTCTCTTCAATTTTTCAATGAAGAAGGTAAAGTGCAATTTTTAAAAGAAGCTAATAAAAAGCTTTGGGCATGGATAACACCACTATGACCGTGTATTCCATGTAAAGGTTCTCCACTGGATTTTATAACCTATAAGAGTACAGTACATAGGTACAGATGAAATTGCATACAGACATATCTAGAGAGACACCCACACATATACACACAAAAATGTTTATTTTCTTAAATATGTGTTTTGTTTTTTTAGTAAGAATGTCTGACTCGCCTTACACACTATTGCTGCTCCTTAAAATCCATTAGACTAAGTAAGTATCACCAACTGTCTTGGTTAATTTTTTTCTCAGTAATATGTTTTATTATTTACCTTACCTTCCTCTAGAAAACAAGGTATGAATTTTCACAGTATCTTGCTCAAGGGTCCAGTATTTTAAATTATGCAAGATGAATTTTCTAACTCGTGCATTCCAAAGAGCGCCTCTATCAGCTGTGATGGTGTTTCTGTGTTTCTTTATTTATTTATATGTTTTCTGATTGGTACTCAGATAAAATCTTCTCAATTTTTTCTTCACTTTAGTACAAATGGAGGTGCAATGCATTTCTAACTTGTTGCCTTTTGTTTTTAATTCTTGGAAGCATTCAACCCAGTTCTATAAAATTGCAGTGCTTTGCATTTAATAATGTTAAACTGAAACTAGAAGAGACAGTAATCATAAACTTCTGGAGAATACCAAATGCTTGAAATTCACCAAATTTTGTGAAGGTCCCCAAACCAAATGGGTTTTTGCCTTTCACCTTCATTCCAAGCTTGCAGGAGTTTGTGCAAATCACCTATACTATGGTGGCTACACTAATAAAGAAGCAAAAGATAACAGTATTTCCTGGCATCCACTACAAATCTCTCTCAGGCTATCCAGTCTGACAAACATACTCCTTAAGTTAATAGTGCAGCACACAATGATGTCAGTTATGAAATTCTTTATCTTTTTCTGTTAAATATCTTATCACAACTTGTTGGCAAATCACACTATGATTTTAAGTCAGTGTCAAATCTCCTCCACACATCTTAGCAGACAATTCACCTCTCATTATCTATCAAATACTGATGGTCAGTGACAATTAATTCAGCTACAAATTGCCAATATCTGGTAATGCTATGAAAACATTTCTTTCCAGTATCCAGATAGCTACAAAAGTAGGAATATACATTAATTAAAATTTCCAAGGCTGAAAGGTGCATCCAACAATGTATATCACATCAATTCCACTACAAAGTGTGGACAACTGAAGTACAGCTGATGCATAATTTTATATGTGCACATGCACAGGATCAATGACTTATCGATACTGTAAAATAAATACTTTTCAATATGTGTTCATCATGTGTGAATGTGACATATTTGAACACATTGCAGCCATATTTTTTCCTGGCTTGTTGCAGTATCTGTAATTTTGAGTAAGAAGGCTGGAGAAGAAAATACAGACTGCTTTTTAAAATTCTAACTTAACCCAGTTAAGCAGTGTTTCATAATATTCTATTGATGTTCAGGCCTTTGATCACTGATCTGAGCACAATCAACAGTCACAGTGAAAGCCAGAAGACAGGGATAGTAGAAAGAAATACTTAACAGAACTGTTGCAGAAACATTAGTAAATAAATAGTTTAGGACAGAATATTAATGAATTTGGATGGTTGTGTCAGAAGAATTGTACACCACTGGAAAAACACAGCCAATGTGCTGAAGGCAGTGTAAACACTAATTTCACAGCAAACAAGAAGATGATAAAGTCATCGCAGTCACTTGCACTGATAATAATCATATGCCAATGATTATCATACTTATCTGGTCCAGATTTGATTACAGTTAACTGGAAAATAGTTATTGAATTAGGATTGAAAGTACAGGTGGAAAACAAGGCTGAAGATTCTGTTACTAGGAAAGCAAAGAAAGCCCACATTTTTCAGCTATAAAGACAATAGAAGAAACAATAATTTTAAAAGTATTGCCAACTCTTTTTTTTTGTTTTTAATACATTTGATAATGACTGTTACAGAGCTGATGCCACTAGTACAACAAAATAAATAGGAAAACCTGTTAAGTTTATAGCTAGAGATGAATCAGCACATTTAACATGAGATAACGGTGCTGGCAACACATTAACCATGCAAACTGTCTCTGGGACATTATCCTGCTGTGCTATAAGGTGTCTACAGTGCTAACCATTATATCTGAGTTTCAGTAGTGCCAGTCATATTTTTCATTTCTAACACTTCAGAGAAACTATGCTGTTTTGTCTTATTCATCTTCTGTGATCAAAATATGATCTTATTAAGACTTAAACCCATAGAATTATAAAATTTAATATTATGTTATAATTACTCAGTGTTACGTTGATTTCCAACCATCTGGACTTAGAATATCTTGCTTAGATTGGGTTAACATTATTTTTTAACACAGAGTACGCTTTTGAAATATGAGACTTCTGTCAGTGACATAGTATTATTTTCAGCTTCTTGAAACACAAACAGTATTACTGATTTATTTCAATCATTTCCCATAATCCTCAAAGTAGTGGAGGTAGATGAACTCATTATTTTTGTGATCACAATCAATAGTAGGAGTATATCTATCCCCCTCTGAAAGAAACAAGGTTTCTCTTGTTTGGAGATGAAGACATTTTCAAATTGGATCAATTTTTTCTTATTGCCTCAATTTGTTCCTATTCTTCTGCTTTCTAACATCAGCTACTGCAACTAGTCCCAAAAATCCCCAAAACATAAACAAAAAACAAAACCAAAAAAAGAGACATCTTCCATATTTATTTTTAACAGCAAAAACAGCCAAGCAACTTATATTAAATAGTATGGTCAGAATGAACTACATAGTCTGTTGTACTGTGAGAGACACAATGGCAAAAAGTGGTATTAGTTGTCCATAAGTTGTACTTTCAACACATGCTTATTATCCATTTGTTATTTTCTTTTACAAGAAAGCAGTTTTGTCTGGTTGCTAACTGTAAACTGTCCATACCATTTATTATCTAAATGATTTTGTCTGTGTTGATTTCACAAACAAAACATACTATATTTTATAAATTCACATTCATAAGAATAAATTTATTTATGTTTTCTACCCTTTTTATTTGCCTGTTCTTAGTCTTTTTCCTTACAAATCTAACTGCTTGTGTTATATACTGGTTACCCCAGCATTCTCTGAGTCCACTGAATTCTTAATGTGGAAGTGCAGTTGAAAGTGAATGATGAGGTTCAAAAAGAGCCACTAACTAAACAACTTTTACTTTTTAATGTATGATTAAACAATTAGCATACCAAAATATGAATAGGAAGATTACATTCTGACCATATTGAATGATCCCACTCCTTTATTAACCTGATAAATTTTATGTAGTTACTAGTGCTAGCACTTTTGCTTTAGTAGACAATCCAGAAGTTTAGTATAATTATATATATTTTATACATATAATTTCAAACTACACTGGTGCATATATCTTACTCAGGAAACTAATACTTTCAGAACACAGGGTTTTAGGAAAAAACAGCCCGATTTTGAATTACAGACAATATTCTCCCTTTATCTTCTTCATTTTAAACAACCACCAAACTTTGTATATGACACATAAGTTTGAAAAAGCCCAAAAATTTTTAGTTCCCAATCTGTGAAATCCAAACTACTTGAAGGCGAGTACCCCCAAAATAGAAATAAATTTTTTTGCTAATACATCATACTAACCCTCCATCATTTTTTGCCATGTGTACACGTCTTGCAATTCTAACTTCATTAGAATTAGAACTTCTTTTCAGGGGATGAATATGGTCTTAGTTTAATAGTCAACATCTTTAATCAATATAATTACATGTGCAAAAGTTCCAGCTATAATTAGTTCTTGCTGAACGTTCTACGATATGTAATGCAAAAGAGCATTTAAGTCAACATGTGAGGCCATTCAGCAACACACACTCACACGTAAACATCCACAAAATTCTCCCCTAATCTGCATTTAAGATTCCACTTCTTATTCAGGGTTAAATAAATTCTGAACTGGGAAGATTGTCTTCAAATCTTTTTTTATTAGGCCCACACATATTGATACACGTATACTTGAAATAAACTTGTACTTCTTCAGCATCTCTTACAAAATATAATGGCTTCATCTGGTCCACTACTGAACCAGAATATGTTCATTCTATAAGGCAGCCAAGCTGACCTTGCAGTAAAACTACTTTATGGAACAAAACTGAAGTAAAATATGGAAACTGTTTATGGTAAAGAAGGACTGGAGTTCAAAGTAGCAAAAATAAACGCATCCCATCAGTATCTAGGCATTTTAGCACAGGTATTGTGAGTAAATCCATCCCAAGTGACTGACAACTGCCCTTCTGAAAGTTTAATCTGGTACATAGAATATATATTCCCAACCCATCAAACAGCATTCTCAATGAACTGCCAATCTTTTGATGATTTTCCTATTCCTCTTTTTTTTGGTATGATGCTTGATATACTTTTATATTAAGGGCAAAAGGGGAACTAGTGAGCAAAACTAAAAAGAGTAAGACTAATATAATGTTTAATCTTGGGCAAGAGAGCATTTACATGATCCAAAGCCTGTTGAAGGTGTCAGCAGAAATGGTCCCATTCGTTTCAACACGTGCTGAATCCAGCTTTCTTGAAAATTCCTCTGTTTTTTATTTATGGTACCAAGAGGGAATAATTACCAGATCAATCCAGAAGTAATGATACATTATCCTCCTGTCATGGAGGGAGTAAAAAACCAGCCGTTACTTCATCGCAGTTCTCCGGCTACTACAGAATGCCAGAGAGCACACAGCAATACACAAAAATCAAATTTCTGCTCTTACACCAGATTATCTAAAGCACTTCATTATTTACCTGAGTGTGAAACAGAATCTTGTGATTGTTATTATGAAAAATCCCAGGGCAAAAACCTGTTTTTGTCAGCTTTTACCTGTGATAGACTTTGCCACTACCCCTATACCCCTCCTCTACAGGAATGAGGGGTCTCAGCTAATGATGTACTTCTGGAAGCTAATACTCCAGTGGAGAGGCCAGTCTTCTTCTAAGCCACAGAGATGTATGAATGAAGTGCAGATAGCCCACATGGGAAATAAATGTTTATCATAGAAGGAATGCAAAATCATTTACTAAGAGACAAAGCTGGTGAAATCCTTTCCCACAATATTTCCTAGTTGCTTTTACTGGTAACACATCAGTAGGTGATACACATCTTCATCACTAATGTGTTTCTCTAAAAAATGCACCTTGTTGGTCTGTGTACAATCACTGCAAAGGTTATTTAAATTGTTGGATTGTGCCCTTATTTCTTTCACTTAATCAAATGGCTCTGGTGCTTTGATACCTCCTGTTCATTGCTCCTGACTTCTGCTTTGCAGTCTTAGAGCTGATTACAAGTGATTCATCATCTCTGCCAGTAGAAGAGCTCTAGTCATTATGACTTTGTGACTCCTGTGTGAGGGTCTGAGCCCGGATGGCTTTGCTGCATTGCCAGAGCTCTCATACAAGGCTAATCTAATGTGAATGACCTCAGATTTTACTGTGTGGTACTTGCTTTCGATCATTTTCCTGTGACTTCATGCATTTAAATAAACCATTCATATTTAGTGACAGAAATGCACTGATGATCCTGTTCCTTGCTGATATTCAAGCTGAGCCATGCCAATTCATGCCAGCTGAGATACTGCCTTGCACTTTAGAAGTTCTCAAACATGGTGTGAAAAGTTTGCTTGCCTTTGATCTCTGGAGATCATACTCCACTCTAACAACAGCCTCCCTACCTAAATTCTGAGTTGTCAAGACTATACTACTGCAATATGTACTTATGGTAATTTTTGTTTTAATGTAAGTTTACAGAATGCCAGCACAAAATCATACAATTATTTAGGGTGGAAGGGGCCTCAAAGATCAGTTTCCAAAGCTCCTGCGTTGGAAAAGGAAAACTAGACCTGGTTGCCTAAAACCCCATCCAGCCTGGTCTTGAACACTTCCAGGGATGAGGCATCCACAGCTTCTTTGGGCAACCTGTTCCAGAGACTCATCACCCTCACAGTGAAAACTTTCTTCTCGATATCGAATCTAAACCTACACTCTTTCAATTTAAAGGCATTCCCCCCAGTACTATCAACCTCTAAACTTCCTCTTTGAGGACTGCAAGCTTTGAACAGTAAAACAAAAATAAATTGTAGATTGTTGCCCGTTATTTCTGTTTTGCAAAGCAAACCAAAATATGATTGGCAGCACAGATACGTTACATTTCAAATAATGATACCAGGATCTTGGGGGGAAAAATGGATGGCTATATAGCCTTTTGAAGTTAGGTATGGAATTAAATTGTGCACTACCTTGATCTTAATTTTGTTGGGGATAAGAGGAAGACGAGAAACCATCAGGAATATTAGAAATCTTGTTTTATTTCTTGCTGCTGAAAAGATGCTATTTTGAGAGAGTTTCTGAATGAATGAAATAATAAATATAGGAAGTGGAGGAGTTCTTATTTTGGTTTGGTTTTTTTCTTAGTGAAAGAAAACAAGATTGAGTTTCAACACACTGCAATGGTGTATAACTAAAAGTCAGAAATAGCTAGGTAAATTTAATTCAAAATTTTATTCAAATTTGGTCAAAATTTATTTAAAATAAAACCACTAAACTGTCTCCACCTCAGTCTACAGGGCACGAGGATGTGTTTTTTTCTGAAGATGTGATACATAACATTATGGTCTGCTTACACTTTGGTTTACATCTATTTATGTAGACTGACACATACTGTGTTGAAGTGCTTAGGATGTTTTTTAGAATAAATTTTAATCTTAATTTTACACTATTGTTATAAAAAAAAAAGAGAACAGGAAGTCAATATGGAAATAATAGATCAAAACTGAGTTTTAATTTTCATTATGTATTTTGAACATTCACTTTGGGATATTTCATAAACCTTCAAGACATTTGCCAGATTATAAAACATAACTTCTGAACAATAAAGTATTAAAAATACCTTAATGAGTAAAAAATGCACTATGCTGAGGCTTGATCCAGTGTTACTGTATTGAAACCATAATAAAGTGGCAATATTCAGCACAATAAAGTTTACCTAGTGCCTTGCTTGATGGACTCACAGTTAAAAAATATAAGAACAAGATAAATTCTGTGGCTAACTTGATTTATCCAAAAGTCCTGGCTCTGGAACAGAGACCACAGGTAAACAATCATCTCTTTCAGAAGTCTCATTTCCAGTAAAATGCTTCATTTCTGTTAGGCAAGTGGTTGCAGGCATTGGCTTCAGCCAGAAAGTCTGCCATTTCTCTCCTCACAGAGTTTCATGTTTTCTAGACAATAGAAACTAAAAATTACATTGTCTTTGGAATTGTATTTGTCTTTGTACTGTGAGAAAATATAGAAGAAGCCCATGCAGTCCTGTCATATATTGATATTTCTCTCAAAAAACCAACTAGGACCAAATTAACCTTGAAAACTTACATCAGCAAGACTGTTCATATGTATGCAGGCACTAGTCCTTTCTGCTTACCCTCTTAATTGTCAGGTATCCTCTGTATTTCATGAATTAGGCAAACGCAAGTAAAAGTAATGGTTGAACCACTAGTAAGAAAAGGACAAATTGTACAGTTTCCATCCTAAATTTAGGGCACTGGTTCCAATGTTCTTTTGGGTCCCTATCACAGCAAGAGTAGATCTTGCCAAGAAGTCTAGGTGCAAAATTGGAACCTGCCACTAAGTAATCGACAATACCTTCCCCCAAGTTCTCTTCTTCCCCATGTTAAGCAAGCCTTGTCAATAGCTCCGCAATGTTTGGCAACTAAGCCATAAAACAACTCAGAACATGATTATTTTGACCGTGTCTACATTACAAAGCAGTGTAGTGCAACAGAGCCGCTGGTGTCAGAGAAACAATTGGTGCTGAGGATTTAAAATCAGTACTGTATAGATACGGGGGTGGGAGGATGAAGACAACTGGGAAGAGTACTTCAGACTAGCTCCAGAATGCGATAAAAGAACTCTTTGTATCAGTTGAAATTCACCAATCTCGTTCCAGTAAGGTCTCTTTTGCTTTAGATTCAAACAAAAAAACAAGGACTGTTCAAGCACTCCCAAATGATTCTGTGATGAAAACGAAAGCCCAGTAAGTGAAGACACCCAGGAAGTCAACTTCAGCAGGACACTCCCTAGCAAAGTTGAATTGCTAATGTAGGTTCACTCCTAGCAACAGTTTGCCAAATCAAACCACTCAGCAGCTCGAGGCCAGATGCCAGTCCAAGAGACAATAAACCTCTCCAGACCATCAACATCTGGAAGAGCTCCACTGTTGGCTCAAAAGCTGAGTAAACACATGAACTCTGCCTTAAGCCCAACCTAATGAGTCCACCAGAGAGATGGAACAGCTCAGGCCAGAGCTGTACTAACAGTTACAATGCTTATTGAGTGAAGTTTCTTTCTAACTGACTGAATTAGGTATATATCTTTTCATTCATTCGTGTTGAGGCACCCTAAGACATGCATATAGGGAAAGATCAACCAAAAAAGTTAGGACAGCACATATATATATATATTTTTATANTAAACTGACAGACTCCTTACATGGTAACACAGACACCTTTATGATATAGTGTATTTTTACTGGAAATTCTTACTTCTTAGCACTGCTTGGATGGATACCATGCCATCCCTGAAAATGTAAAAAATAGAAGAGCTATGGATAAGATTTCAAAATGAAATAGGAAAACTGAAACTTCAACATATCAACAGCATTGCCCAGGCAATCACTTATATATTTTTCAATCTAAGTTTCCAAGCACTGGATACTCTGACTTTCCACAAAATAAAAGATATGTCTCAGTCTTCTTCTACTAATTTTAACTAGACTATTCATAACTTCACACGCCGAGGTTTCTCAAAAAGAGGATCCAGTGCACTGATTCTGTAACAGTAGGAGATCAAAAGCTATGAGGTGTGTTTCTTGACATCTTGACATCTAAAAAGTCTTTTGTTTGTGACAGGAACTATCCTCAATGTTTACTGTTTCATCTCTCCTTCACTACCTAATGCTTGTCTTCATCTGCCTTCGTTTCCCAGGAACACATGTATTTTAGAACTGAAAATCATTGGGAAAATAATCTACTTTTATTAGTCTTTAAATGTGGGCCATTCACATAACAGGAGTACAAACAAAGCAGTGACTAAGTTGAAGACCTGTATGAATGTGGTGCTTCAAAAGAGGTGAGGAAATCAGGTGTTCTTGACTGGTTGTTAAATTGAAAAAGTTCTAATAAGGAAGATGCAGTAAGAAAAAATCAAAATGAATCAAATAAGAGCTACCACAGCCTGTTACACCATGGAGGAGCTCCCAGTTGAAGCCATCACTGCATCTGGAGGCTTCAGATACATCTCTGCCTATGGGAGATGAAATAGCCTTGGTAAAAAATGGGCTCAGGCCCTAAAACAGCTCCCAAAGTCAGAAAAAGGAACATCTCTAACCTAGCAATTGTACCAATACCCAGAATAGTCAAAAGCATAGGAAGATAAATGTTTACCTTTATACAGGTAAATTTGCTGTCTTCCATCATTATTTTACAGAAGATAAATATATTTTGGTGTATTTGAGAAGGCTATTAATATCAACTGAGATAATCACACCAAGGGAATAAAGTCAGTGCCGCTATACACGTTAGTCATGGTGAATTAGCTAATGTCTCAGGCTAGTGGGATGAACCATCAATTGTATTTCAACTAGAAGCACCACAAAATATTTAAACTTCAGAATTATATCTTCTAACATTTTCTCATTTGGTTGTTTTGTTAGTTACCAAAATAAAAAAAAAAAAATAAAAAAGACTTGTGGGAAAAACATTGCACCTGCTTCAGATTTGTAATGGAGTAATGCAACATTTGGAGTTATATTATCTTCATAGACAGAAATTTCTAAAGTGATTTAGTCATTTAGGTAGGCATTTAAGCCATAGCAACTCAATAGAATTGGAATTTTCCATACCAAAGTAAAAACCTATGCCTAAATGACACAAAAGCTAAAATGGTCTTGAAAACAATCTTAATTTTTAAATAACAAAAAACCCCACATCTTTAAAAATATATTTCAGAATGATGAAGTGAGAGACTGATCAAAATAAACATACAAATACCATGAGTAAGAAAAACTATTCGAAAGCATATTCCTTCACATGAGATTTCTTTAGACTTCAAAGGATATTTTTCCAGACACTTGTCTTACTGCTTACATGAGACAATATTAGCTTCGGTGATTGCACAGATTTAATTCTGTTTATTCTGGATCTGCACTGCAATGACTGCAATGTCAACAATACCAGTGCAGTTTGTGTGTTGCTTCTGAAAAATACCCTCAGATTTTTTAATCTTTTTAATGTTACTTGACTAAGGAGCAGATTGAAATCATTATGACATAACACCAATGAAAATCACCAGAAAAAAGAACAAAAGTTACTTCTTAAAATAACAAATCAACTGTAGAAAAAGCACTCAGAAACCTCTGTTACTTCCTGAATTTTAGCCATTGCATCCTGACGTCCCCAAATGTAAAAAAGTATAACAAGTTTCTCTCTTCTGGTCCCATCATTTATTATGGGTGGAAGAGGCTGAGATGCACAGAAAAGCTTCAACCCTCATCGCAGCCAGAATGGGTCACATGATGGAGGCCTTGATAAGTCTTTACTTTGAGTGGAGGTAGCCAAGTTAATCAGTGTGTCATCCTGACCATCTCATGATCTGAGGAAAAAGAGTTGCCTTGCAAAGTGAACACAGGAAATCTCACTTGAGAAGCCGACTCATGTTGCAAAGTTTTACATGAAAACTGAGTAGTCTCCTCATACTGCATATTCTTGACGTATAAAGTTCATAACAAACGACACTTTTAAACCACTAAAAGGATAGATTTATATGTTCTACAATGAGAATTCTGGAAAGCCTGTAACTTAAGACAGGAAGTATTTAGGCCATTTTTATTTCTATAAAAGGGCGAACGATTTTATACAATGTTCCACTGCCAACTGACATTTCAGACTCTTAAATTTGAGCAAGAGTATTTTTTAATGATACATGTTGAATGTTCTAAAGATATATCCTCAATTCTCTTTATGCAACTCATTACTTTGTGAGCATAATGCCTCAGCTCAAGCCTTCATTTAAATAAACAGGAACTTCAGTAAGGAAAGGATCCAATTGCATATCCAATTTGCATTGACTGTAGTCTGTGTTCTGATTTTAAGCATATGACTTATTGGAACTGACCTGCTGGAGGACAGGTACCAGCTGAAATACCATTCTGGACCAGAGATGACAGCCATAAGAGTGAAGGTGTCACCCTTACTAGCAGAATCTGCTCCTCACGCTACAGACAAGTAATTCATCATCAATTTGCTTGCTCAGACAAATGATGAATCATGAACTGTGCTTCTAATCTTTTATGGATCACAACTGATATCACACGAGCTACTGTGTTAGTTAAATGCATACACATATACACTCCCTTTATGGCTGCCTGTAAATTATAAAATCCTTATTCATCAGTATTTGCAAGGGTACCATGGGAAATGCTGCAAACTCTTACTAGGTGCTAAAAGAGAAATCAGGGTCATGAGCAAATTTTGTCGGCACAAGTGCCAGAGAAAACAAGGCAAACAGAAGAAGACCAAATTATGAATGAGTTTCCATGGATCAATAAAGGACAAAAAAAGAAGTTTGCTGATGGTTGGGAAAGAAGTTTAAGGGGTGAGGAAACTGGTTTAAGAATAAAAATTGGAAATAGTATTAATCATAACGGTTTTGAACACAATTAAGAATGCTTTATTTGGAGTATCTTTCCTCTGTAAAGCAAACAATT
Organism: Edolisoma coerulescens; assembly: GCA_013397115.1. Lineage (NCBI taxonomy): Eukaryota > Metazoa > Chordata > Aves > Passeriformes > Campephagidae > Edolisoma > Edolisoma coerulescens. The sequence goes on from VWZW01002393.1 coordinate 246,199, forward strand.
TATGCTCTAGTAAGAACTTTATGACGTGTCCAGTGCATCTCTGTTTCACAGAAAAAAATAGCATGCCTAAGTTATTTATAAACCATGTTAGGATCACTCAAGAACTGAAGGATTTTGCTTTGAAAAGATTAACTAATGCAACTTGAGTAGGATTTAGACCACAATGCTTGCACTTCCTCTGTAGCCAGCATTTCAGACTCAAATTATCTTGCTCTGTACAGGATGTGGGGCCTTCACACTTCCTACTTTTGAAAATCATCTGTATTTCAAGGGAGTGATCATCAAACTAGGGATAAAACCACAATCATTTATTTAAAGGAATGAACCACACAGCAACTTGCTCCTTGCATGAATGCTTTTACTTGTGTCTCTAATCTAAAGCCTTTGTTACACACTGTGCCCTACATCTGAGCCTCAGCAGGTTCAGAGGTACAAGATAGCTACAACTGGTATTTGACCCGAATAAATGCTATGAATAACGCTGGAGAAGCCTAACCCCAAATGAACACAAACTATCACATAAAAACGAAATCCAAATAGATTAATTTAAACCTGCATTAAAACAAAAATAATAAAATTCCTTTTTTCTTTTTTTTTTTCCTTTTTACTTTCATTGCTGATAACAGTAAAGGGCAGCATTTTTTTTCATTATATTCCCCTTTTATGAACTCACCCATTTTTCTCTTTTCAAGCATTTTTAACTGTATTATATTTATTTAACATTATAATATAGTATAGTGTAACTTCTGGGCTGTTATCTCTGAGTTAACACTTTATATGCATACAGCAAACAATTATCCACTTGGAGAGAATTACTGGGTGTATTAAAACTTGTCAAGCATTCTATTGAAACAGATGATTATTTGCCCTATACTATTACAGAGACAGATGCAAAACAATGATTTTGTCTTTTGCAAAGTTTACACAAAGTAATAGAAGGAAAGAGTGAGAAAGAATGATAAATCAATAATAATGCTAACAGAGTATTACATTCTTATTAAATTATTATATTTCTAATAAAATAAATCTGTGGCTTAATGGGCAAACTGTATACAATGGTGTATACAGCTGAATAGTGAAAAAAGTCTAACACATTGAAAAATCCACGTTTCCTCACAAACAGGAACATAGACAAGGCAGAGACATTTAATGCTTTCTTTGCTGCAGGTGTTCCAGAACCCTGAGCTGTAGGACCATAACTCTGAGAATGATAACTCCTAGCCAATCCTGAACTTGTGCAGGATTTCCTAGTCCAGCTGGATCCCTATCAGTCAATGAAGGCTTGTGGGATTCATCCAAGAATACTCAAATAGCTGGTTGATGTCATCCCAAGACCTCTCTCAATAATTTTTGAATAGTCTTGGGAATTTGGAGAGATTCCAGCTGTCTAACATTGTCCTGATTTTCAAGAAGGGCAAGAGGGATGATCCTGGAAACTATAGGCCTGTCAGTCTCATTTCAGTGCCTGGTTGAATTATAGATATGATTCTTCTGGGACTTACTGAAAAACACATGAAAGTCAACACAGTCATTGGTCACAGCCACCACGGGTTCATGAGGGGAAAGTCCTGATCAATAAACTTAATTTCATTTTATGACAGCTACCCACCTAGTTGATCAAGGGAAGTCAATTGATGTAATCCTTTTGGATTTCAGTAAAGCTTTTGATACTGCCTCTCACAGTGTCCTTCTGGACAAAATGTCCAGCATGCAGCTGGATAAACACGCTTGGCCACCAGTCACTAGTGGGGTTCTGCAGGGCTCCATTTTATGTCCAGTTCATTTCAAAATCTTCGTAAACTACTTGGATGAAGGATTAGAAAGTATAATAAGTAAATATGCCAATGATATCAAACTGGAGGGAGCTGTTGACTCTCTCAAATGCAGAGCTGCACCAGAGAGAGACCCTGGCAAATAGAGAGATGGGCAATCACCAACCATATGAAGTTTAACGAGGGAAAATGATGGATTCTGCACCTGGGACAGGGCAAACCCAGGTTTCTATACAGACAGAGAGGGTGGAGAGCAGCCCCAGAAAAAGGAGATCTGGGAGTCCCGGTGAATGGAAAGTTGAATATGAGCCAGTAGTGCCCTGGCAGCCAGGAGGGCCAACCGTGTCCTGGGGGGCATCAGGCACAGCATCACCAGCTGGGCAAGGGAGGGGATTGTCCCACTCTGCTCTGTGCTTTGTGTATTTTTTGGGCTCTACAATATTAAAAGAATATAAAGCTATTAGGAAGCATCCAAAGGAGGGCTAGAAAATTGCTGAAGGGTCTGGAGGGGAAGTGAGAGGGACCAATATATATATATGTGCCTCAACATATGTCACAATGACGTGAAGAAAAATTCCTATTAAAAAGGTGTGTTGCCCTGTCCCCAGAGAGGCTTCACCTGGCACTTGGGGCAGAGAAAACTTCCATGATTAGACTGTGAGCTCCCCTCCCCACCCCCACACACTTGCTTGCTTGGTGAAGGCAGGTACCCAGATGCCCGGGAAAAATGCCCGCCAAAAATGGGCCCGCAAAGCCGAGTTGGGGTAGGAGTTTGGGGGCACATAAAAACAGCGAGCCGCAACGCCTCGGGGTCTTTTGCTTTGGGTTGCTTGGAGGGTCAGCTTGGCCCCTTCTGCTCCTGCCTTTGCACCTTCTTCCCTGTGGTCCTGTTTCCCTGCCCGTGCCTGCCTCGCCCTGCTGTGCAGATTCCGAGAACTAGCTTATCACTGTAGAGACCTTGTGCTCCACAGCCTGCCGCCCACACCCAGCCAGCAGCCGCCATCTGAGGCTTAAAAATCGCGCCCAGCCTGAAGCCACGCAAACGCACCACGCAGTTCGCAACCCGCACGCTCCGTCTGCCAAACCATTGCTGACAGCCGCGGTTCTGTGGTAACGCTGCCCCTGTCTTCTGTCTCTTTCCCCATCCTTCTCTTTTCTCTCTCTTTGTTTCTTTTTGTTTCAATAAATAGTTCTCAGATATAATATTGCCGTATTTGTGCTTGGTTTTTCGTCAAGAAAATCTATCAAAAGAACCCTTCCTGGCTCTTCCTTTTTTGGTTTAACCGGACAGGAAGCCATATGAGGGATGGCTGAGGTTACTTGATCTGGTCAGCCTGGAGAAGAGGAGAGGGAGAGGAGACCTCATTGCAGTCTACAACTTATTTGTGCGCAGAAGAGGTGAGGGAGGCAGTGATCTCTTCTCTGTGGTTACCAGACCTGAGGGAATGGCCTGGAGTTGTGTCAGGGGAGGTTTAGGCTGGATATTAGGAAAAGGTTCTTCACCCAGAGGATGGTTGGGCACTGGAGCAGCTCCCCAGGGAAGTGGTGACAGCACCAAGCCTGGCAGAGTTCAAGAAGCATTTGGACAATACTCTGGGAACATGGTATGACTCTTGGGGTGTCCTGTGCAGGGCCAGGAGTTGGACTTGATGAACCCTATGGATTCCATCCAACTCAGGAAGTTTTATGATATGTAAAGCAAAAGCCTTATTCTGCAAATACTTCCATGCAATAGTTATTTATTCAGATAGACAGTCCTATTAAAATAAACTGGGCACATAGGTGAAGTTATCCATGTGCTTAACTGCTTATTAGATATACCCTGCAAGATGAAGCAGGTATCTTCACACTACCTGAAATTTTCCCAGATCATATTATTTCCAGCCAAGGTCACTGAATTTCTGGTTCATTCACTGATGTTTTTAGAAGCTGTACTCTGATGACTGCAACAGATTTCTAGTCAAAAAAGGACGAGAGCCTGTCATTCGTGTGGCAAAGTAGCAACCCTCTATCAGACAGAGCACTGCACACACATTACATCCATCATCACCATAAAATTGAAAGCACAAGAAAAAGCATTAGCAAAAGCAACAATGCTAGAGAGACCTATTTCATGAAAAGGATGATGTCAGGCAGGTAGATTAATGAACACTGCCAGTGGCAATGAGTAAGGCCAAATGGCATGTTCCATAGAAAGTACACACACCCCACTTATTTCCTAAGTGAGAGCAGTGCCTCTGGAAGGGTCGTTTCTTTAGTATAAAGTGCAATGCATTGCTATTTCTGTGCTCCACTCCTTTGTTAGTTTTGTTAGCCCATAAACTAAATAGCATAACAAAACAATGCACGAGGGTCAGCACACTTCCAAAAGGCATAGGCCAGACTTTTTTTTGACAGTTCTCTTGGTGAAAAAATTTACCTTCAAGTTAATAACAGAACCATCTCAGACTGTATTTTAATTTAGATACATCAAATATAGGAACAAAAAAATGGACACTGAGAGAGGAATATGAAGTGCATTCCAACTCCCATTGAAAAACAGCAGGTTTGAGAAGTATGTTCCCTTACGCTCTCCTTAAAATCCTAGCCTGCAGCTTTATCCATGGGTCACATATATTGGTAGTACAGAATAAACTGATGTAATTGGTGGAATTTGAAGAGAAGGGACTTTTTTTTCTTTCCATGTGCAGCATTGCTAACCTTGAAGGTAAGACAATTCAGGGATTTACGGTCTTGTTAAATGTGATAAGACATCATGCCTTGCTTCTAGCATTGTGTTATTGAAACATAAGTGAATCAAACACATTCACAATAATAATATGTTTTCATATGAAGTGATGTTCCAATGAAATGCACTAATGTAATGAAATCAAGACTTCCCACAGGAAATCATTAGCTTCTAAATATACTAGCCACCTCTGTCCATTGTCTTTTTACAGGGTACTTAAAATTTTATAGCTATATAACCAATGTCTAAGAACCTCCTTTCCTTCGAGAAACCCTGAAATGAGCTCTCTTAAGAAAAAAATTAATTCTTGTATTTATATATATATATGTGAAATTTTATATACTAAGAATTAAAATGAAAAATGAAGGATAAAATTTTTTTTTGATTGATGCTAGGTTGTTTTCAGTATTTTCATTTCTCAGAAGTTCTTGAAAGATTTGTTTCTGTTCCAGAGTATAAATAAGTTCTAATTCATATTTGCTACGGATTGGGAAATAAATACCAACTGTGAGTAAAACATAATGTCACATAACTTTAAGCTCTTACCCCACACCAAAGAAGAAAAGGAAAATAACCCCCTGGCTTTGAAATAATATCTATTATCTTTTGTACAAAGGAATACTTTTTTATAAAATTTAAAGAAACTGTTCAGAAAATTATCTTGTGCTCTACTTATACATAGTGAATGATGCCGGAACAGACAGTGCTATCTCAAAGCCATGGTTGTATCTCTAGGGCCTCCTCAAATACTAATTAGTTTTGCTCAGGATGGAGCTGAGCATAGAGAATGTACGTGCTTCTGAATGCTCACTGGCCTGTTCTAGTGCAAAGTAGAATGGAAACAGTAGAAAAAAATTAGTAGAATACCTCCTTTTATATACCTAAGATATAATAGAAAATGAATTATACTGGAAAACACTTCGTCAGTTTCTAGTGGCCTTTAGCATTGTCATAGCCTGTAAATTTGCTTTAAGTGTAAGAGAAAGCCAACTGGCTTTAAATATGGAAACAGTTTACTTTGCCCTCAGAGTCTCTTAAAAATTAAGTCCACGATCCCTGGTTCTCTAGAACTATGGGGCTAGCATGCTGGCACTCAATAAAGTGCTGTACTGAGATAGCTATAGAGAACTTGGAATCAGATAAGGAGCACATTCCAGCCTTGCAGTGCTCTTGGGAAAGCAGGCCCACTGCTGCTGTAAGCACTGTTTTTTTAGAAGCGGCGGATTCTGGCACTTGCAAAATAGCCCCTTACCATGCAGGGGAAACACAGGCCTGGGAACCTCCCTGAATACACTGTTAAGGTGAATAAAGTGCCCCTGGGAAAACTCTACTGGTGCATGCTGAATGCATGAGTCCTGTTACGGTTCCAAACTTGAGCAAACAGTTCACACATTTCTGACCACACTGCCTGTTCTATGGCAGCAGAAAAGTCCAGCTAAGTATGTATGAAATGTCTGAAATTTTCTTTCTGTTTGAAAAAAAAAAGATACAGAAATAGTCTTGTTATCCACTGAAGCTTACTAGATTAAACCAGACGGGTAAATAGGAAATACTTGATTGCAAAACAACTTGCTCTGTTAACTAGAAATTTGTTTATGCATTTGATTAAGAGAAAAATAACACTACCACAGAGAATGTTTTGTATTAATTATGCTGTGACTTTTTTATTTTAAAATTTTGAGCAAGAAAACATTTTGTTTCAAATGCATTATGAGCCTTGTCTCTTGTAACTGAATCTTGGTCAAGCTGTAAAAGTACAAAATCGTGATGAATACAATTAAAGCAAAGTAATTCTGCTTGCAATAATTTAACCCTCAAGCTAGAAGTTGTTTTCTATTTTCCATTCAAATTAGCCCTGAGAAGATTCACAGGCATATGTCACAGCTTGAGCATCAAGTGATATGAGCAAAATATCAAAAGAAAGCAAAATCTACTAGAGAAGAATCCATAAAAACAGCTAATCTTTCTTTAATTAAACTTGCTTTATTGAAAAGCAAAGAGACAAACAATAATCTTTAACAAAGTCTGGGGTTTTTATATAAGTAGATGGATGAGAAAAAAAGGAACTGTAAAATAAAATGGTAGGGGTGCAAGAAAAAGCAGAATAGTTTAGTTAGTTACAGTGAAACTCTTTTTAAATTTTTTTTTTAATATTATGGCCAATTCAGAGAGGAAGTTCTCTGGAAACTGCAGAATTCACATATATTTTCATTTTCCTTTCACTTTACTAAATTTCTTCTCCAGCATTTATATTAAACAAATAATGTTGGAGGTGAGAGTACTAGAATGGATCATCCTGTGAGAAACAAGAGTAGTGGTGGTTTATTGTTTCAGACTATGAATCTTATCTTTTTACTCTGTCTTTTACTTTCTATTCTTTCAGTGCAGCTATGATCTTGATTGAGTCACTGTTTGCACCTCTTTATTAATGTAGTTTTGCAATTCTTACTTAGGCGATCCACAATTCAAGAGGAAGCTTTCTCCTATGAGTTAACACTGTTGAACAAACAGAAGCCTCTGCTTGGAAAGGGACTACAAAATCAAATTATATTTTCAACCAAATAATTAGAAGTGGTATATCTACTCCAAACTGCTTTATTACTGTACAAGAACCTAAAAAAGGGACACACTGGTGAAAAAATAATTGAAAGAGAAAGAATGTTGGTGTAAGCAGGGTCAGCTGATGTTTAGCAAATTACTGAAGGCCAAGATCAATCATAATACTCTTCAGTTCATGGTAGTGGAAATTTAGGAAGAGTCAACTCTGTACAGGGAATGAAACCACTATTCATTTTTTCAAGCATGCATAAGAAATTATCATAGAACCATAGAATGGTTTGGTTTGGAAGGGATCTGAAAGATCATTTAGTTTCAAGCCCCGGCCATGGGCAGGGACACTTCTTGCTAGACCAGGTTGCTCAGATATTTGAGTGAAGACATTACACTGTGTACTAGAGATAGCAATCTGTCAGTTTTATCTGATCATTTTTTATACAAAACTACACAAACATTCTCATGCAGTAATAAATCATATGATCTACATAACAGGATTATCATTTTTCTTCTGCTATGACATGAACTGAAATATGAAAAATAAGGGAAATGTTATTAGACACAAAATATTGTAGGGTTTCTTGTGTTGTTTGGTTTTTTTTAAGAATTCCAGCTTTGGTATCTCATCATCCTAAACCTCTGTGGGATTTTGTTTTCCTATGCATGTGAGAACTGATGAACTCAGCAAAATCCAAAAGAAAAGTCTGGCCCACTGTATTACAATCATACCACAAAGAAGATGCCATTCCAGACTAAAATTAAAAAAAAAAAAAATTAAAAAGAGGAAGAAGATTTTAAAATGAAAAATAAATATATCAATTAAGTTTAATTAAGCAATTATTTGAAAAACGATGTCTGTTTTGACCTTGAAAAGCAAGTTTGATCAATGACACAGTCAAACATACATTCCTGATAAACAAAATGGAAGCTATGGTTATAGTTATACTTTTCAGTACTTAGATACTCCTAGATCTTAAAAGATAATGGGGGAAAAATGTTACATGTAAAGTATACATGGTAATAAAGGTACAAGAATAGATTATCTAATAAGAGGTTGTGGAGTCTCCCTCACTTGAGATATTCAAGAAATGTCTGGATGCACCCCTGTGCCATGCATACTGGTGTTTGCATAGGTTTTCCTCTCACAAGTTCTCACTCCACTCTTCTCTGGCCACAAATAAAACTGCTCAATAACTTTTTTATTTTTTTCTCCCTTATTATTCTTTCTCTCTTCTGTTATCACAGAGGTGTAACCACCATTTCTATTTGACACAGCCTTTACCAGTGGCACATCTGTCTGTGGAGCTGCCAGGCATTGGCTCTGACAGACATGGAGGAAGCTTCTGGCAGCTTCTCACAGAAGCCACCCCTGTAGCCGCCCTGCTACCAAGGCTTGGCCATGCAAAATAATAGTGTTTGTTAAGATAATTTTCTGATAACAACCCTATTCTTGTCTAAGAAGCATGAATTATGTCTGATAATCTTCTGGAAGGCTTCAATTAACACCTTCTTCTCAGGGAGAATCAAATCTTTTTAGCCTTTCTGATGCCAGTAGACAATTAAAAGGACTGCCAGAATTAAGAGTTGGTCATGTTCTAGTTGGATCTCTCTGTTCTTCTATGCAGAAAACATGCTAAAAGGCTTCTGCCTCCAGCAGGAAGAGGACAAAGCATTGGAAAAGGTATTGTATTGTAAAACAAATCTGTTACATGGAATGACAGCCCTAAAGGGACTGAATCTTTCTTTCGTCTTTGATTTCGCACATGTCACACGTTCTGTCACGCAAGATTTCTGGATGTGGCTACCTAAATGATGCCATCTCCAATAAGAGCAAAAAAAAGTGTCTCTTTAGACTTGGATTCAGTCACTTTTATTCAGCTCAGAAATTCACAGTGAATAGGACTACTTCTGACAAAATGCCTCCTACCAGAGTCACAAGACCTTCTCAAAGTGAGTTCAGAAACAATTCTCAGCATTACAGACATTATATCATCACCTTTAGCAAAAGCTTCAGCAGCCTAGTCTCTGAAAACAAAAGCTTAGTCATCTTGAGGTAAAAGACAGCATATTCCATGGCATAAGAGACAGCAATTTAAAAATATACCAATTGATAAAATTCATCAATATTCAATCCATTTGCAACAGTTCATTGCGGTAGCATAACAAAAAAATCTGTGGTCTGAGAAGTTTGACAAACTAATTAACCACACAGTATATAAAGCAAATAATGCATCTGAGATTCACTACTTAGCTATTTTCCTGATTTTATTAGCCCTTGAATTGAAGTAAACATGCTCTGCTGTTCACTATAGTTTTGAAACTCAGCTTTTAAAAAATACAATCCAATGAGTCATAAAAAGGTTTGATATCTAAAGCCAAAAACAGCACTTAAATTTTATGAAAAATCTGCTGGGATTTTGAAGCATGGAAATGGATTTTTCTGCTATGTGTTAGAGGTAATAAATTGACAAGTGTTCCATACATAGAAGCCTATGTATGGAAGTTTCCAGAAAAAAAAAGTTTTATGATGAAAAAACACTATAGTCACATTAACTATACAAATAGCTTAAATTTCTCTTAAGTATGGCCTTGTCAAAAGCTAAGACTGGTTTCTTTTCCCGAGAAACTGAAATATTAGATCTTCAAGTGCCATTTAACATCAGTTTAAGCTCTTCTGAAACGGGCACCAAGCAATTGCTTGCTTGAAATACTCGTTCTCTACTGAAGAATTGCCTTCAATTCCATATCTCCATGTGAAACCATAAGAAGCAGTGAAGGCCCTGAGGGAAAAGCAGGGGAGCAGCTGCATGGGATACCTTGCTTTCTGTACCATGATGCAAAACGTACACAGCACTTGCAGAGGTCCATGGAAGCTGATGCAGTTGCACCCAAGGACAGCATTGAGGAGCTAGCTCAGTATTTTTCAGAGAGCATCAGCTGGTGGCAAATATCTTTAATATGAATGTTTTCTTTTGCCTAAGTATCTATACTACAAGGTAATAATATTTATCTTTTATTTTAGTCTCAAAAAGTAGTTTTTACATACTTGGCGATTATGCTGAGGAAATAATAACATTTAATTTGCCAAACAGAGTTTTCTCTAACCTTTTCTCTTACTATTACTTCTTAATATTCCTAAAGGCTGGAACAACTAAAGCAATCTACCAGGCAGCCACAGCACTACAACAAAACCAGTCCTTCAGCACATTAAGAACAAACAATTTCAGAGTATTAAAATAAACCTAGAAAAAAAAGGTAACAAAGCTTAGAGTTCAATGTAAAGGAAAGCACAGTGACTACTCTGTATCCATACAAACACCCTCATAAGAAATCTAATTTTTTCTTTGAGCTGTTTGTGCCAACAAAGAGTTTCTAACTGAAAAACAATGACAGAGAAGGAATAGCTGCTTACTCTGGAGCTGTTGAAGTAATTGTCTTGGATGATTCTGCAATTTGTCATAGAATTCCAGCCTCCAAACTGTCTAGTGTAAATGTGTGAGGATATCCACAGATGCATACGACTCAGAACAAAGACAAATAAAACCATGACACTGTGCTCCAAAACTTTGGTCCTTATTTCTGCTAGGAGAAGCAACTAAATAACCAAACCCACCAACACACAATTTCAGGAATGCTTTTATATGATTGAAAGATTGATATTACATGCATATGTTGTTGAAGACATTCCAGATGCATAGAATTAGAGATTTATTTATTTATTTATTTATTTTTGTGTTTGTTTATTTAATTACTACCTGTGAGCATCTGAAGTGCAACACAGTTGACTGGGTATATCAAAATTCTCAACACTACTAGGAAAATGCTATGACATAATGTTTGCATTAGGAAAACCACACAGCCATTTCTAATATTAGCAAATTACCTTCAGAAATGTAAGCAAACTAGAACAAAACTGAGCTGTTTTACAACTAATATAAATCCTCTGCCTTAATTACTTTAAGGAAATACTCTTGATATTTTGAAACAGTGCATGTGGAGTTTTTTATACTGAACTCTTCTGCCACCTTAAAACATACACATAAGATGATAGTTCAAATCTAATATAGTTGCAAAATCTCAAAGTGTTCAAATATTCTTGAATTAAAGAGAACTTATATTTCTGCTAATGGAAAAGCTGTATTTGATTTATACGTTGCTAAAGTCTTTGTCATCTATAAATTATGAATTACCAATCAGGATATAATTAATTAAAATGTGCCTTAAACCCAAATACTTGCATGCATTTTGCAACACTGTGATTGCATAGCCAGACAAAATTTTAGTAAAGTATGCGAGCAAAAGGGGCAAAGGCAGGTAGATGCAGTTGCAGGTAGGAGGCACTCAAGTAACAAAAGTTGTCAGGAAAGAAACAGATAAGCAGAGGGAGTTAAAAGTGGCAGAAATCCTGCTGAACAATTGGCAGGACAGAAGCAACTCAAACAATCGGGTAAGCAGACTCCCCTTCTGGGGAGGAGCAATATCATAAGAACCTCTGGCATATGACAGATGAAAGAGGCAAGCCTATTTCACTTCCAACTTGTCTCATCAAAGGCCTCTTAAGCCTGATCATTCAGGTCTCTGAAAGTAAGGACCCAGAAGAACTGCAGCCATCATTATTAAACATGGAATTCTATAGTCAAAGCTAATTTAGAACATATATTTTAAAAACTACATATTTCATATTAGCAATATGGAAACAGGAAATATACTGTTCGTGAGAGAAGTTAGTAAAATTCAGTTTTAAAGCGTAAAACTGGCCTGAGTTTTCAGTCTGCAAATGCTCCTATTCCAGAGTTCTCTAATTCCCTGGGTAATACATACATCTATTCAGCTGTAACACAGCATTCACTTCATTGCTACTCAAATTATTCAATTTATCATACAAGCACCACAAACTTATGGCAGATTGGCTCAATTTGAAGGATTTCCCAAAATGTAATATTTATGGAATTACAGAACTTTGGACCTTTTCATTTCCCACATGGGTCCTTCTGGCCTTTTGCTTTAGTTTAAATAAAATTTGTTCTACATATATTCACACTCCCTCTAGCAAAACAATAGGTATATAACAAGACAAGTTGCCCAGATAAATATTCCAGAAGTTTCACCATTTGTCTGATACCTTCAAGCAGAATTGCAACAGAGTACAGTAGAGACCTAACTACAGCTTCTTCTGTAATAAGCTTGCTAAGTGCTAGACTCTGCCAGCAAAAAAGCAAACTGGAATTTAAACAGAAAACAAAAGAAGAGACAGAAGCCAGCTTATGAAAATCAGTGTATAGCAACAAATTAATCACTCACCGTTTGTGATGGGGCTCTCCCTTTCTTCCCCTCCCTCTGCACATCAAGACAATCTCAAAAGGAGGTCAGGGTTCTGCTTTTAAGACTGACAGATTGTGGTAGCTTTCAGATATGTTTGGGATGTTGGTTCCTTTTGTCGTTCATCTTTTGCAACAATTTACATTTAGCTTTTTTTGATTTGGTAGCTCATTATGCTGTTTTCACCATCACTCTGCAGAAATGGAGATTAATTCAACAAAGTGAAAGGCAGTCAAGGAAAGCAAGCCTATTTTATGTCTCACACTGCCTTTCTACTCAGAACTACTTTGGTGTTGTTGCCTTAAAATGCTTGATGCCTCAGGGCTTATGTTGTCTGAAGCATTTTGTCTTATAATCAAGTTTATGTCCTCAACAGAAAAATCCCATCGGACTGAGAAATGCAGTATTTATAACTTTAAGAAATTGTAATGGTTCATTAAGCATTTCCAAAAGTTATTTTCCTCTTGAAACAGTTGCTGCTGATTGCATTTGTAAAGTACTCCTCTTACCCAGCATTGCAAAGCATACACTTCTGCTCCTGTAACTATTTAGCAAGTGTTATATAATTTTTGCAATATGATAATATGTATTGGAAAACATCTTTCCAACTACCTCACAGCTGCAATGGCTCTGAAGCCCTGCTTACAAATGTTTCATTTCAGATATAAACTTTAGAGCTTCTGCTAATTCCAACACCACGTGTCAAATCTAATACACCTCAAACCTGTAGATCACTAAAATGTCACCATGGCATTGGCAGTATAAAGTAATACCATGAATTTCTGTAGCAAGAGTTGTGCCACTTGTTCTAGGTTCAGAGACGCTCATAAATGAAGCTGTTTCACCAAATTCTCCCTTTCCGCTTTGCTTTTACTCATGCTTCAATATAGCTGTGTCTTCACCATGGTCTTCAATGCAGTTAGACACAGAAACCACAATTAGATTCTGTGTTTCCTACAAATAGCATTGGGTAAAATTAATACATACTGAACTCAGATGAGCTACATACCTTTCTGCTGAATTCAAAAGATTTTGGAACTCAGCAGGGAGCATACCAATTATTTCAAAGGAAACCTGTGTATTGCATAAACTGTAAAGTTAAATGCATGGCAAATATGAATCTACATCCTTTCTCTAGAGGCTGAGGCTCAGACAGTATCCTCATGTGACATTAATATTTCTGTCCTTCAAAGACCTTGCCAGTATCTTCAGGCAAAAAGGAGGAAATGAAGATCTAATAATATGTGTTTTTTTTTAACAGCAAATGCATTTGTGTTGTGGGGAAAAAAAATAAGCCTTATTTTACATCATAAAGGAAAAGGAAACTTTCTCCAATTCCTCTTAAAGGCAATAACTCTAAGTAACTGAATGTTGAAATGTGGTTTTTCCTTCACATGCTAATAAGCCTAAGTGAATATTCTCGAGGTTTTTTCTGCTCCAGGCCCCTAAGCAGATTTTTTTCCAGTATCTGCAGAGCCTGTTAGCTGTCTGTTACAGTTATAATATGTTAGATATTTTGAATTTTCACTGCACAAAGATTTCCTACAGTTTGTTAATCTTTCCAACCAAGATATTAAGGTCTCTTAAGAGGCTTTCAAGGATATTTTGAACACCTAAAATGTTTTCTAAAGAAAACGGCTAAACAAACAAACAAACAAAAAAAGAAATATAATAAAAGAATAGAACTGAAAATGAATACCTAGTAGTTAAGGTATGAAACAACTTCTTCAGTAGCAGAGTTTTTAAACTGTAGTTACTTCAAATAAAATAGCTAGATTAATGTGTCAACAAACATAAGAGTATGATCATCACTGAAGAGAGCCACTGGACAAAAAATTTGTACCACCCATTTTACAACTCACTTAGCAGATGTGATTGTGCATTCCCTTAGCATAAAAGATGGAGGGTTTACTCTTTAGCTGTAATTTTGTCTGAAAACAGCACTCTTGCTTACTATTGAACTACGCTTTTCCTGAAGAAACATTTTATATCATGAAAGGAATAAAAAATAATAATCTGCTGTTTATTTTGACACACGATACACCTACTTGTCAGTAAGACCTTTATCAAAGTCTCAAAGCACCCACAATATGAGCAATTAAATAAGGTGTTAACTGTGATTCAATTTGCCTGTTCATATCATAAGAAATTTGTACACAAAAATGTGTTTTTAACACAGAAGTTAACTGTCCTTTTCAGTGTATTGAAAAAGGGAATATATTATGTACTGCAAATGTGTGAAGGGTTCACAGGTCAAATCTCCATAAATAGTCCTGTTTTTTTTCTCTAACTCACATAAGTACTTGGTAGGACTTGATAGGACAAGGGGAAATGGCCTCAAGTTGTGAGAAGGTATCGTCAGGTTGTACATAACAGGATCCCCAAGAGTGGTGGAGCCATCATTCCTGGAAGTTTTCCAAAAACAAGTAGATGTGGCACTTTGTAATATAGTTTTAGTGGGCATGGTAGTATTTGGCTGAAAGCTGGACTCAGTGATCCTGGAGGTCTTTTCCAACCTTAATGATTCTATGGTTTTAAGACATTTTACAGTCAAAGACAAAAAAATATCTCCTAGGCTAGGCCTGGGAGCTGTGCAATCCACAGATGGAATGTGAGTTCAAAGACTCATGAGTTTCAAAGTTCCACACTGGTAGTACCAGCATCACTTCAGAGGTCGCTAAGAACTATTAAAAAACCAGGGAACCATTTCTTAATCTCTCTAGAGTCCAGTAGGCTACAATAACATGAATCTACTCAGGGAGAAAGAGTCAACAGGCGAAAGCAAGCAGACTATAAAGTTGTGAGATGTTTAGGTAGAAGACAGTATGACAGAAATAGATAGGAGTAGTACACCTGTCAAAATGAATTTAACTCAGAATCCTTAGACAAGGTCAAGGCAGCTCTAACGGACAAAGATTATAATTAATTCAACAGCTCAAATAGACTGCACTGTTGTTCGGTCATAAAGTAGGAAAGAGATTAGATACAGGGTCCAGGTGCTACCTGTCCACAACAGACGTCCAAGTGCCTCATTTGGCTGACACAGTACCGAAAGTTAGAGTTTTCTTCTGGCTACCTACCCAGAAATGGCTGGAAGGCAAGTGAAGGTATTAGCATAGAGACCATTAAAGTATATCACCCAAGAATGACATGTCTTGCCCATTATAAAAAGAAGCTCAGGCAGACATTTAACATCATTAAATAACTATTTAACTCCCCTATATTACTCTGAATGTACACTCATAAAAATACAGACTATACCTATAGAAATCACTGCTGGATTTTTAGAGACTTTCTAGGGAGAAATAAACTGCTTTTGCCCAAGTACAATACTCAAAAAATTGCAGTCTATTATGTTAGATTAGGTAATAAAAGCCCATCTGCACACCTAAAAAGGAGCCTTACCCTGGCTGCTCTCAAGTCCATCAGAGGAGCCATCAGCCCATATCAGGCCCATCTCCAGAAGATGAGAGGCACACGGATTCAGAGTGGGAGGCAGGAAGCCAATATGGATCCACACAAAGGGATATCCTGTTCAGGCCCCACTCGTGGATGTCCCAGAAGACCCTCAGCCCCATTTTGCAGGTGTGAAACCCATCATGATGAGTCAAGCATGAAAGGTCCTGCCAGCTGAAGGGGTGATGCTTCCCAGGAGAGTGGGACATACATAGAGATTGCACAGGACGCAGTATAGGTTGATAGGAAATGGAACAAAAGGCAGGGAAGGGGATGTATTTAGGCAATTTGTGGAGGACAAAGTGTGTGGAAAGTAGAGCAATAAGGGATAAAAGGGCTAGTTGCTTGAAAATAAATAATGTATGATCACTGCACTTTTCTAGCCACATCCTGCACTTGAACAGTTTAATCTGATCAAACTTCTTATTGACTTTCTTTCTAATTCTCTTCCTGCGTGCATGTGTGTACTGGAGGATCTGAGTGCAGTAATTGGAGTCAGACCACAGGCTGGAGGTCTGTAATGTCAGCAACTGAGTCTGTAATGTCAGCAACCGCGTCTGTAATGTCAGCAACTGGAGAGACTAGAATGAGAAACTTTTGGTGCCAAAAACTGGAGGTTCCTGGGGCATAGGCACCTGTGTGTACACAGCACCAGCAACGGGAACAGCTGAAGAGCTGGATGCCACCAGCTGGACTGGGAACACAGGTTGGTTGGCCTACATGCCAGCTGAAGACTGAGTGAGCTCGAGTGCCAGCCATAGGGATGGGACCCGGCATCAGAGCCCATGTTGCCAGGAACTGCAGCAAGCGCAAATTCTAGCGAGAACCAAAATGGACCAGCTGGCAGGTACACAGTGCAGCCTGAGGGCCAAGGAGGGACACGTGTCTTTAAAGTTAGGAGCATGTTGAATCAATGAAGTTAGCCGTAGCCCTGTGTGTATGCATACATGTGGTCTACACACGTGTTCTGCCTGTGTGTGCCTTCCAGGAATACAGTTTCAGTGTCACTGCTGGTTGGGCCTGGGACATGGAATAGTGTAGCAGTTTTGCCTCTCTTGGTCTGTGACACTCAGGGCAATATATTTTCCCAGGACATCTTCCAAACTAGATAAGTGCAGTTGAGTAGCTACAGTCATAGGCTGTAGATTTGGAATAATTCTCTTGCAAGATTCAGGCAGAATCATCTGAAGAATGCTCTGTTCTCTGGAGAACAGACGGGATATAAAAGGCAAGATAGTTTTGAAAATTATGTCCAGTGTTGTCTCTTCTGTTTTTCTTGTTACTGATTTTTAAAAATGTCAAGCTGCATTTCAGCACTGTCTAGAAGAACTGTAAAAAAATTATAAGTTATTTCAGATTGCCCATTAGAAATACCTCCGCTGGGTATTCTGAAGTTTTTTCTAACCTTATTTGAACTAACCAAACAAAATATTTATCCTAAGTCAAATTTTTATTTGGGAAAAAAACAATAACCAACCACAAACAAACAATTACATCAACATTTTTGTAATATGGACATTTACCTTTTTTGGGGGAGAAAAAAACCAACAAAAAGACAGTCAGAGATCATCTTCATCTAAAGACATCATGTTATTAAACAGGGAATCAGGGATGCTGATGATATATTTGTTTCAGAAGCACTTGCTCAGCCAGAGTGAATCATTCGATAAGGTGCTAAAAAGTAGTCTGGAGAGAAAGCTGCTTTGCAAACCTTTATTTAAAAATTATTTTAAAGATTTGTCACAGTGATCATTGTTAGGTGCATTTTAAAATGTTTATGACCTTTCAGGGCAAGAACCTAACAAAAAGTTACCTTTATAGTGCAAAACAAATGATTTCATAGGAAAAAAAAATCTCTCTCTCAGATTAAGGACCAAACCAACACTGATCACCTACTGTAATGAACCCTGCTGAATTTATCAGTAAATTCATAGCATGACAGAATCATTGAGGTTGGAGGATACCTCTGGAAATTGCCTAGTCCAGCCTCCCAGCTCAAGGCAGGGGTAGTCAGAACAGGTTGCTTAGGAAGATATTAAAATGTTTTCACATATCTCCAAAGATGGAGACTCAACAAAGTCTCTGGGCAACCTGGTCCACTGACTGGACAACCTGATAGTAAAAAAGAGGTTTTTCTTATGCCTAAAAGGAATTTCCTTTGTTTCAGTTTGTGCTCCACTGCCTCTCGTCCTTCACGTGTGCACCACTGAGAAGATGCTATCTCTTTGTTACTCTCCCCACCACGTACTGGAATAAATAGATAAAATCTCATAAGAATGTTATTATCTATACCTTTTTATCTATATTCTTAATGAAGATGTTAAACAATAGTGGCCTCACTATTGATCCCTGGGAAACACCACTAGCTCATGACTGGCCTCTAAAATGAACTTCACAGTACTGATTCCAACCTTCAGTCAGTTTTAATTTTACCTCACTGTCTATTTATCTAATCTGTACTCCATCCAGTTTGTCAACAAGGATATTGTGATAGAAACACTTTAGTAAACTCAAGATAAATGACATCCACCGTTCTCTTCTTGTCCACCAAGCAAGTAATTTTGTGGTAGAAGGTCATTAGGTTGGTCAGACACAATTTCTCCTTTGTAAATCCAAGCCGACATCTGCCAATCATCCTCTTGATACGTTTGGAGTACCTTGGTTATTTCCACATCTTTTGTCTTCGACTTCCCTAACTCATTTAACAATGTGCCCGCATTTTCCCTTGGGTTTTTTTCTGCCGCATGTAAATCTCTTCCTGTTGTCCTTCATGTCCCTTGATATACTTACTTGCAGGTGGGCTTTGGCTTTCCTAACCTCATCTCTGCACAGTCAGATAATGACTGTAAATTCCTCTTTTGTGTCCAGATCCTTCTTCCATCTCTTCTGTGCTCTCATCTGAAGTTTGTGTTTTGTCAAAAGCATGCATGTAAGCCTCCCAACACTATTACTTGATTATAAATTATTACCTCCTACCATACTAAATACAAACTGGAAAAAATAAAAATAACCCATAAAATAAGTCATGCTGTAGTTACTGCTAGTTAAGGCAGACACAGCAAACTTGCATTTCAGCTGTAGTGCATGAAGATGAATTACGTGTAAAAAGGAAGCATTTATTCTCTTTGTAAAACAGAGCTTGAATCTGATAAATTACTGTTCTTGGCCCAAATTCTTAGCCAGTATTTATTTACACAGCTCTGCTGAAGACAAAATAACTACTCTCATTTGTACCTTCTGAAAATAGAGATCATTAGAATATTTTTTACTCATTAAGTTTGAATGTTAATGATATCTTCCCTGTTAAGAAATCAAGCATTCTAGCAAATCTAGACACTCTAAATTCTTACCAGGTATACTCAAAAGTCTGGGTATCATGTTTGTTTAGCAATTTCTGCCTCAGAAAAGTAATTTTCTGAAAGATTCTCCCTCTCTTCAATGGAAGTAGGTGAAGAACTAGTGAAACCAGGACAATTACTGCCCCCACCACTGTACCCATAAGATGGGGAACTGAAAGTAGAAAATTTTATGTGTCACAGTAAATGCTTGCTGGACTAAATCGTATCCTTTCACTGAAATGTTGAGCAGAGAAAGACAATGTAATAAAAATTGCCACTTGATATTTCTTACAGTATTAAAAAAAATTGAATTTAAATCCATAGTAATGAGGAAAATCACATTTCTTACAAAGGAGGATATGTAAGAGGATATCACTGTGTCAACACAGAGCAGACAAAAGCAAAGGAATTAGCGATCGAATTCTCATGGGGCTTTAAATATTTTCAGTGTCGGATTAAAGATAATTTCTTACAGCTATGCATCATAGTAATAAAATCTGAGGTAGTTTTTTATAAATACATTTTGTTTAAGTAATATTACTGTCTCAAAATTTCTCAAGTAAAAATGCCTCTATTTTTGCATGGAACCTCATTGCAACTCTCGAAGTTCTAACTTTTTTTTTTTTTTAGTCAGGCAATGAACAATAAACTAAAAATACTTTTACTGAGGTTTGAAAGCACAAAACAAGACAGAAACCCTCAATAAAAGTCAGCTACAAATAGTTAAACCAATCTGAAAAGTCTGAATGACAGACAAGGGAATAAAGTATTGCCTCTCAAGGATGAACAAGATTAACATAAAGACCAAGTGATAGACAGATCCCATCAAGACCAAATCTGGAAAAACCTTCCAAATACCAAGAATATGGTGAATGTACAGCTCAGAAAGCTCTAATGAAATCTTTGTAAACATGTAAGTGCTACATCGGGTTTTGAAGGATGAAGCCTTATTTATTACAGAGAGCTGATACTACCAACTTAGAAAAGCACTGAAGAAGGTCACTTCCAGTTCTTTTAATTACTATTTAATTTAATTACTATTTAGTGCAAGAATAAAATTGCAAGAATGTGAGTTAAATACACTATATCAATGCATTTATTAAAAAGAAACCACTGACCCAAACTTAAAATACTAGTTAAGATATTCAGAAATTTTTCATGTTTATCCCATTTAATGGGTACACATAGGGTTAAAGAATATTGGAAAGGGACAATTATAATGCCTACATTTGAAAAGGTAAAAGAAGAAATATGGAATTATAGAAGAGGCATCCTTCTTTTAAATTTAGGTAAGCTTACAGGAAAAATATGAGATTATTAATAAATATATGAAAATAAGGAGCAACCAAAACCAAATTTGGATTCATTAAAGCCAAATGGTTTTCAAATTCAACCTTTTGTATGGCATCGTAAAAGGTCTGGTTAAAAATAATAACTAGGAGACTGCAGACATTATGATTTTTTGTGGGGATTTTGACACCATTTCACATGACATTCTCATATACAAATTAAGAAAATATAGTATAGATAGAACATTTGTGTTTTATGGCCTGCAGCTCTCTTTTGTAATGTAATTCCTCAAGGGATCTATCTTGACTCTGGTTGTATGTAATGTTTCAATTAATGATTTGGCTGGTGATATAAACACTGCGTGCAATAAATATGCAGTTGATGTAAAAAAGTTGAGACCGTTTGCAGGCATGCTGAAGATAAGGATCAGAATTCATAATCTTTTAACACCTTTTTTCCCCCTGAAACAAATAGTCTTAGAGGAAAGTAAAGAGTATGAGTCAATAAAGACAAGGGAAGATTTTACACATAAGTAGAAATAATTTTCTAACCAAATACAGGATGAGAGTAACAGTTGTTCAGAAAAGGTATTTGGGTTTATAGTGGATCATAAAACTAAATGCTACTTAATTATGTCATGATGCTACTCAAAAGGAAAACCGTACTAACATGTATAAACATAAAATCCTGCCTGAAAGACACGCAATTACTCTCTTTGCTTTCCCCAGGGCTGATAAAGCACCAACTGGAACTCAGTGTTCAGTTTGTGCACTGACTGTCAAGAATGATGGGGACTGCCAGGGGAGAATTCAGGGGAGATCAATATGAACTTTGCAAAGAGGAATGAATGAGGTTGTTTAGTCAAAAAAAGGAAAGATCATAATGTTTATTACTATAGCTTTTAGACATAAATATTGTTGCACTGAAGAAAAAGGGACAGTCTTTCCTTTGTGTCTTTGAAGAATAGAAACTAATGAACTGAAACTAAAAAAATAATCAGATTAGATATTAAAGCAAAATTTGAAGACAAGTGGGACAGGTTGCCTGGGAATACGGTGGATCTCCATATTTGAAGGTTTTTAAAAAGTAGCCATACTGAGGACTGACCCAAATACTTTTCCAGCAATTCTGTCCTTCTAGCCCTATTTTCTGTATATTCTGTGAAGGCTGTGAAACGTCGTCAACTGAGAGAAACACTGGAATATCAAGAAGAAAGAATGAGCTGCTTATGAAAACTGTAAGAAAGAAATGGGACTTAAAATCATTTGCAAACTCTTGGATTTAGGGGCTAATAGGAAAACCTTCAGTTACCCAGAAGTTTGCTATCTGGAAATGAAACAATTAGAAAGACCAGTGTGTGTTTGGTAATCCTAAAAGTGTCTTCCATCATCACTTTTTGCTTTGAAGAAAAATGCTATGTTTGGATATATACTAAAAGGTATTTTCATTACTATGAAGGCCATTATGAAAGGCCCTTGTGATAGGCTCCTCTTCTAGAGAACTGTATGTGGTATTTCTTGGTCATCGTTAATATAAGAAATATTTCATTTTCACTTTGACACAAGCATAGAGTAACTATGAAGATAAACAGACAAATGAAATGCTTTTATTACCATACGGTACAAAAGCAGTTATTCTGTACAGCATTTGCCAGACTAAAAGCTGAGACCAATAATAAGTAGATTGAGGATCGCAGAATGATTTGAATTGGAAGGGACCTTAAAGATCAGCTAGTTTCAACCCCATTGGCATGGCAAGGCATACCTTCCACTAGACCAGGTTGCTCAAAGGAAACAAAGGAAGAGTTAAAATGTTTATATAGTACTCAGGAACAAACAGAGGTTAGACCATCAACAAACTTACATTAGAAGTTTTATAAAGAAGATTTTATCAGATAGATTTGCAGCGATGGCATGCAAATTCCTCTTTCCATGTATCATGAAGGGGAAGGATTACAAGACACCTGTTTTTTTCTGTTACCCAAGTGGCATACCCATAGACTGATGTCTAACTTAACCAACAGAAAGGAAACTTGTGATCTTTTCCTATAATATTATGATTATTACTATTATTATTATCATTATTATTATTAAAATCACATCAATATAGTTTCAGAGAAAAGTTACAATTGTTCTTCTAAATCAATTTAAGCCATCTTTTAGTTAAAATAATATAATTCGATTTTTTTTTTTAAAGAAGAATATTACATAGCCAGTCTTCATTATTTCTGGGAATTTCTTCTACTGCTTTGAAAAATATCTGGAAGTAGAGCTCTACATTATAAATGCACTTCATTTGAATGAATATGAAAATAGTATTTTAAAATTTCACACTGTATCTCATAAGTCACTCAGAGAAAATATTTTTGTACTTTCACACCCTTATTATGAATAATGTAAATAGCCAATTAATAGAAAATGTTCTGAATTATGAATTAGGACCAAATTAAAAATGCAAAATTACAGAAAAACAATGACTGCTTGTTTTAAATTCCCCTTCCAGACAGGTAACCATTTTTAACTACATCTGCTATCCACAGTTGATCTATATCTTTATCTATTCCTATGGCTAATGAGGAACAAATTACTTATTACTCATGAATGACACTAACTACCCACTCTTGCACAGAAGAAGAATATTACAATTTACATTTAAATGAGATTTGAAATGTTAATGAACAGAGAAAGTATTCTAATTATCTATAAAACTACTAATTACTTCAGAATCATACTCTATGTTTGCTCAGCAGCATTAATGAAAAACAGTTCAGGATATGTAGAATAATACCCAGTAACAGGGGGTCAAGAATGGGCAAACAATGCCAGTGTGTATTTAATATCATTTGATAGGAGGAAGATGGTTGCATGTGGTACAGATACAAAAATACAAAAATATCTTAAGAAAGCCCCTCAAAAACATTTTATATTTTCTTTAATTTTATGTAGAACCTTAGATTTAAAGTGTGTTTTTTCCATGTCCATGTGGGTCAGTTGGGCCCAGATGGACATGGAATCTTAGCCTCTATCCCCATTTGCAATGCTTAATTTCCCTTTGCCTGTTTTTGCTTGTTGTTGTTGTTATTGTGGTTGTTGTTGGGTTTTTGTTTTATTTTCTTTGTTTTTTTCCATAACTATCATTTAAACATTCAGGAGCAGGATGATAAAGAAATTCCCAGGAATATTTTGTGCACACAACAGAAAGATGCATTCATTTTTTTCAGCTTAAAAGGTCAAATTAATTTCATTTTTTTTTTTCTGACCAGTCAGAATTTTACTGCATTCCTATCTCTATGTCAGGAGAAACCAAGAACCATTATTAAGTTTTTCTGATAGAAGAAAACATTTTCTTTACTTAGCAAACCCAGGAAAGGAAGTTGGTGTTTCATTCAGAAATATCATTCAGCTTAAAGCAATTGCCCCTTGAGTTTTTCAACTTTTACTCATTCATTTCAACTCTTCTACACACACACAGATTCAAGATATCATTCAAGGTTTGAGAAATGAATAGGAAAAATTTGTTCTTCAGAGGGATATAATTGAAACACTTCAGTAAACAATGTAGTGGAGATGTAGCAGAATGAGATCTCAAACTTTGCATGATAGTTCAAAAGGAACTTAATACCTTAATTTTGAATAGTGTGGAAGCACAAAGTTGTGACAAAGATAGCAAAGTCCAAAGAGATTTAATATTTTTATTATAGAACATTACTGAAAGTACTCATTAATATTGTTAGTCTATATTTTTGATACTTAAATAATATAAATGTCCATATATCAGTTTGAGTTACTTTCTGTTCTGATACTGAAGTGATTTTCCCCACTTTTACACTTCTTTCTGGCGATACACATATGTGTTTTCATACTGTTCTTCCACTAATATAACAGTCTGCTCAGAAATTCCAGTTTCATTTTTGTGGCACCTCTTGCTCATTTGCAGTCTACTCTTTACTTCAAATTCAGCAACAATTTCTGATGCCTAGAAACATTTTTTTCACCGAAGAAGGTCTTATGAACATTGAAATGAGTAATTGATACTGAATTATGCATAGATTTAAACTCTCATATCAGTCTGTTTTTTAATCATTATCACTATTACTATTTTCTTTTTCTCTTAGTAGCAAGTTAAATAAAGAAATAAGACAAGAAGACAAGAAGCTCCCAAGATTTGTGTTTAAGAAGGTTAAAAGTTCAGCAGTCTCCAGGTAGACTCGGTCAATATCAATTCCACTTGCAGCACCCAGCAAATGAGCTTTCAGAAAGTTAGCAGAGCTGTTCATGATTAAAAATTAGAATAATAGTTGCAGACCAACCACTAATTACTCACAGCATTTGGCTCAAATGTTTTGCACTGAATAGAGACAGATGAGAGTTCTCTGCCCATGCCAAAATAAAAGGACATACTGGCAAAAGGATTTCAAGCATTACAGTAAAAGTCAAGATTTTGGGGGGGACTCCTTGACTGCCATTCTATTCTAAGCAGAAATTTCCCATCACCTGCACCTCACAAAATGAACATAAAAATGAAAATCCCTTCCTCTCCTTCATATTTCTGTAGACAACATTTTTTGTGCAAAAAATGCACACTCTGTACTACTCTGGGTTATAACATGAACCAGGCAATTACATATACCACAGCAGGTAAAGGGCCAGATCTCTTGCATCATAGTCTGGGTAGTAATGATAAATTTTTTTAAACAGTGCCAGTCTGGGTGAAAAGCTTCTGTAAAAATCCAGAAACCTTGAAAAAACTACTGATTTGGGATTAAAAATTAAAGGTACAGTTATCAGGAATATCTTGAAAAGGATTCCACAAACTGAGCTTTTAAAACATATGAACCCAACAAGCTAGGCATTCATGTCCATATTGTGTTGATAAACAACTATTGTACAACTGAATGAAAAAAGGTGGAATGCTTTTCCTTTAATATTTTGGTATGCACTTTTAAAGTAAAAGGCACAGGAAACAGCCTAGCAAAAGGCCAACTCCTGTTTTCAATGCAAATCTAATGCAAAGTACTCTGTGGAAGGAACACTTACTTGTTGCTGAAGTTTAGACACAATTCTTGTTGCAGCAGCTGCTCCCAAATATATACACACAACCTATTTGCATGTTATAAATAGAATAAGATGCATTACTTCTCTTGTTGCATGTGGCTTTCTCCTCTCTTTTTTATTTTTTTGATTTCACTGTTAGCCCTTCTTTGTACCTCCGCTTCTCTTCATCTGTCTTTAATTTTGATGTTTTAGTCAAGACCACTTTAGTCTTAGAGAGAAAAAAATAGGAACCAAGATGTATTTACCGCTCTTCTTTATTTTGTCTCTGAAAATTCACTTCCTGTGAAATACCATATTCTGGTTGAACTGTATTCTGATTTTAGAGTATCTCCATATATGGTTTGCCATGTTTAATTCATAACTGTTTTATTATTTTTGTTATTGCAAACTTTTCAAAGTTGTCTCCTCTTCCTGAACTCTGAATTGTGTAAACAGGTGGCACTAGGCATAAAACAGATTATTTTTTCTTGAACTTTCAAAAGCTATGAAGTGTATTTGGAAAAACTCAATATATTTATTGAGTTCAGGATTTTATTTAGACAGAGTAGGTACTTTAATGTCCAATATGTGTGTGACCTGTACACCTGATCTATGCACAAAAATAAATTGACAGGCACAGGCGACTTATATTTTATATTTGCATCAAATTACACTGTACTACAATCACAGCAGTCACTAGCAACATTTCCTGTTGGAGTTCACATTTTTAAATGATGCCTGAGTGTCTGGCTATCACCTTTCCATCCCAAATCTCTTTCCAGGAAAATTGGAAAACTAACCCAACTTTTTAACTTCTTTCTTTATGAATGCTTACAATGAAATTTAAATATTCTTTTTTAAGGGACATAAAAGTATCACTCTGCTCTAGACTGTCCATATAAAACTGAAACTATTAAGTTAAAACAAGCCACTAAAAAATCTCTTCAGCCAACAAGATGAAATGAAACTTTCAAGTCTCTCTCAGTGTAAAGAAAAAATTCTACAGGCTTCAAAATGGCAATGTTGCACATGAATAACCTGTTGACAGAAAGTAAATTCACAGCATAGTCATTCAGTCATTCATTTTTGTCATCTCCCTACAGGTTAACAATAGTCCCATTTTTTGTGGCTTTCCTATGACTACTTGAAAAAATTAACTATAGGAGCTTTCATTTCATATGAAAGAAGATTTCTGAGTTAACCTCATCCAAATATTACCCAAGAGAAAATTTAGAGTTCAGGTAGAACTTCCATATACAAAAGAACAATCCCCACAAAATATTGGTGCCAGTGTCTGTTCTGCATGGTGAATTTTAACTGTATTTTTCCTCTGATACTTCTGTAACGCAATGAAGAAAGTGCAGACATTTTATCTACAACAGCTATGGGCTTTACAAAGTATAAATTTTTTAATGATGTGTACAGCTCCAAGGTGGAAAGAAGCACAAAATAAACTGCGTTTTATACCTACTGTTACTTTTAAAACCTCTCTAAATTTTGTTTGATGACTAATAAAAGTCAGCATATCCAATGCTTTTCTGACCTTAGATCTGTAGAAAGTGTGGAAAGAACATTTGCTTGTTTTCAGCAAATGCCTTCTCTTCTCCAAATACTACACACCTGATGGTAATCCCGAAACATGGGTTAGGGTAGTACCATTTCCGCTAAAGCAGTTTACCTTCTCTATCTACCTGCCAGAACTAATTGTATTTCAAAGACCTTGCACAAAATATAATCACTTATCACAAAGGTTCAGGAGACTCTACTGATGAAAATCTGATCATTTGAGATGAAGTGGGTCTGGCTGGTATGGAGTCAACTTTCTGCATAGCGACCCATAGGGTGCCGTGCTTTGGACCTGCGACTGCACCACCTTCAATAATACACCAGTTTTCTAGCCATTGCTGAGCAGTGCCTGCAATGTGTCAAGGCTTCTTTTGTTTCCCGCTCTGTCCCCTCAGTGAGGAGGCTGAGGCTGAGCTGAGGTGGGGAGGGGACATAGCCAGAACAACTGACCCCGATTGACCCATGTTATATTCCTTGTCATGTCATGCTCAGCAATAAAATCTCAAGGAAAAGAGGAAGAAGGGGGGATTATGGCTGTGGTTTTTGTCTCCCCAAGCTAGCTTTATGAATGCTGAGGCCCTGCCTCCCTGGTGGTGACTGGACATTTGCTTGCTGATGGACACTATTGAGTGAATTCCTGCTTTGCTTTGCTTTGCATGTGCAGATTTTACTTCATCTATTAAACTGTCTTTACCTTGATTCATAATCCTTCTTGACATCCTTATACATCTCCCTATCACACAGGAGGGGAAGGAGTGAGAAGCTCTGAGGGTTTGGCTACTGGCCACAGTGAACATATTACAAGGCAAATAAAATAAACTTTAAAGTGTATTTAAACAAAATTCATTTCACAAACTTACAAAGTTGTGTATTATTTTGTCCAGAGATAGCTGCAAAGATACTCATGTACATTAATTCCAGAAGCCTTTGTGGACAGAAAGTTCCTCTAACCTAAAGGAGATAGTGGGCTTTACACAAAATGCCTGTGGGCCCCATGAAAAGACAGGAGCAGTCTGGATGCACCAGACAGGTAACCTACCCTCACATGCTCCAAAAGTTTGTCTTTGTCCAAGTTCCACCCTTGTTCTAGTCACCAGGGACTTTAGGAGGAAATAACTGTAGACCTGATGCAGCCCTTCATTTTTCTGAGCTGCAAACCCTTTTTTTCATCTGGAAGAATTCTTTTGGAAAAAGCATGAAACAAATTCAATGTAAATAATTCACTCAGTGTGAGAAAGCAACACTGAAGCTGTGTGATAATGGGAGGAGTAAACTGGGTTAAAGCAGTACGCCTCAAGAAACTGTGGACAGCGGAAAAAAACTGGGACACAAGAAATATTCATCTAATCTGAAAATTTTTCACTTGACCATGTTTCCCCACTCTGAGATTTGCTTCCTGTGAACATTTGAATATTAGAAATTGACTGACATGAATGCTCAGATCAGTGAGTTTTAAACTTAAACACCCAAGTAGTTATACAAAGTTAGTTTTGAGTTATATATTTGCTCAGAAATTACAGCAAGTTTCATACTGACCATTTAAATCAATCACTCAGACACAGGCAACTGGAACAAAATAGATAAAATCTGTAGCTGAAAAAGCACTTAATGGCTTTTAAATACCCAACCCAAATTTCAGCAGCTATATATAAAGAATGTACACAGAGATAGATGTGCATCCATGCAAGAAATGTAGAACTCTTGATCATGTACAAAGGCTGCATTTGTTGAATAGTTACATAAAATATATGCACTTTTGATAATTATCCATTGTCAGAGGCTGATGCAGTACGGTACACTCCCCTTCATACTACAGAACCTAATGTCACAAATTTAATTTATCAGATGTTAGGGCCACATCTCTAAGGTATTAATTAACTGAGTACCAACAGCTTGTACAGTTATATAATCCTTCAGATATACATAATTCTTTCTCTCAAAACTTGGAACCTGTTCAAAAATGGTTAAATAAACAATCACTCAGCTGTCACTTAAATTACATGAGCACTATCCTTCTATTCAACACTGTATGCAAAACCTGCACTATAAACATGAAACCACTAAAATAAATTTAAAATATCTTGAATCTTGTGAGCATCTGGCTACTCCTTTTCTTGCATGCTTTAGGATGTACCAGAGCTGCTGCTTATTTTATCAAATGTGTCAACTTAGATCACATAATTTTGTCCTTTGTATAGAAATTTCAATGCAACCATTTCACTGTATCTCATTATCTTTTACTTTTTTCATTTCACTGCATCAAATGTTTTTCAGTTTTCCTGTCATTATAAAATACCTTCCACCGCAATGTAAATATTTTTTATTGAGCTGTAAATGGTGACAGGAACTTGAATCATAACTGCAACCGTGAGTGACCAGGTATAGAATTTAGCAGAGTGAATCTGGGGTTGTGGTCCAGCAGACTCCAGGAGCCAGGAATCACTTCTGCCCAGCTGCTGGAGGCTGGCCAGGTCCATCCAGAAGTCTCTCTTTCTGAGACCAATAGATGAGGCTGATGCTTTCCATGTTGTGTGGTTCTACCAGGAGAAAGGCTGTGTGTGGATCACGGCCAGATGCTGTGTAGTGCAGACGGCTACACAGGGGGCTGCCTTTCAACAGCATCTCCAGAATCTGCGCGAAACCTTCTCCCTAGCTACCAAGGCTGACGCTCACTATAGAAAACTCAGATTCCTTCAGACTGGGCCATAGTCAAGTCTGTTGACATTTCTCTATGTTAAACTACAACAGTTCTCCTGTACAGATTCTAGACTCCAAACAGTAAAGTATGAAATCTGTACGATAGCATAGAAGCAGGGACATAGCAAATCCTGGTAGTTAAACCATAGAAGAAAGCAGAAGAGCTTGAGGTGTCAGATACCACACAGGGACAGCAAATGTCAGATCTCCCTGAGAGGAAAACAATGAACAAATCTCTTGTGAGCTAATAGTTCGGTGAAATAATGGCGATAAAGATGGAGAATGGGCATTTTATACAAGCACTGCTTTCTAATGTCTTCCTGGCTTTTCTCTCACATCCTTTTTCCTGATGAAGACGCTTCAAAGTTCAAAACAGGAAAGGTAATCAGGACTAACTTTAAATTAGACTTACTCTTTATTTGCATTTGAGTACATAAATTATACTCCCTGACTGTGATCAAAGCTACACTGAGTCTGTACATACCTTCTGTACGAAGGAGAAACAGACAAAACCCTGGCTACGCAGCATATGCTATACTTGTGCAGTATGTCAGAACATGTGGGAGAACGAGGGGAGCTCAGGACACTGGAGTTATATCAACTGTCTCCTCATGACAGAGGAGAGGTCTAAAAGTTCAGTACCTGAATCTTGATGCCACCTGCTCCTGTACTCACTGGAAGTGACTCTCCTTTCAAACAAATTTTAATTTGGTGTAAGTACATTGACTACAGTGGAAATACAGCTAAATACCATAAAGATGATAGTCGGTCTCTGTAACTGAAATAGTAAAATTCAGCAGATCTAGTAATGTAGCACTGACTCTTCTGGAAAGGTCATGAGCATTTAATGTATATGCAACACACATTGTACTACATTGGTTATCTAGTTGTAGGAAAAGGTAATTCCGCGCATGATAATTCACAAACTCATAAAAAAAGTGCATAGTGTATATCCACATGCTTTTGTTATACCTTGAAACATTTACATTTAGATCTTTTAAATTATTTTATATTCTGGGTCTTATTGAGACAGAATGGGTAACTTGAATATACAGGCAGTCGTAAGCCAACAGCGAACATAAGTGACATGCAGCAGCCTTTAGCCTTGTGACTTACTCTTCAGCTGAACAGACATGGCATTATTTTGTTATGATTATCAATTCAGAACATATTCATAACTAGCAGATGTTTTCCTCTTGGTTGCTTGGCAATTAAGGGATGTACCTGCAGCTGAATTTTGCACCTGGACAGCAAATGACCAAACCAGTTCTGTAAAACCTTTGACTTACAAAAATTGTCCCTTAGTGTAAACGATTATTTTGAAACTAACACTAGATCTATGTGTCAAAGATAATTAATTAATCACAAATCACTGGTGAATGTAATCAGATATCATTTAATTTCCAGCCACTATGTAAGTATATAAAGAACACAGATAGAAGAAAACAGGATAGCATTCTCCACTGCTGCTGCTAATTTTAAAAAACTCAGCCATATGTTCAGTTTTAGTTACATTGTCATTTTTTTCTCTTCAACAATAAAACAAAATAAGTGTGCATCTATTATGAAGAAATAGCATGCATCTGGCTAGCCAAAGGCTATCTCTTGTTACATACCTTCAAAGAATAGCAAGCAAGCCAAACATCTCCTGATTTATAGCTTCATGCTTTAACCACGACACAGCGATTATGATAATTCAACTGTAAACTGCTTGGGAGGAACCTGCCTTAGAAAGTGAAACAAACAAAGCTGAGGTGAACTATTTGCAAAAATAATTTAAAAAGCATCAGCTTATTATACTAACCAGCTCCCATAAACACTTAGCAAATTCTGGAAGCAAGGATTTGTATGTGCCAATCTGACAGCAAAGACATGTACAAGCCAAGCCATTCTACTTTGTAATAAAGAGAGAACAAAAAACCAAATGCTAAAGTTTCTGATAAGAATCACTACACAACAATCACAGATTTCTCTGCTGCACTGAAATACCTGACTATCAGACTGTAGGACCTTCAGACTGTGCTCTGAGCTATATTTCTGCTATACTAATGAAACACTTCAAGGTCTGAGAACAAAATTCTGCCTCTTTACTCTCTCTCTCTATCCTAAGACCTAAACAAGTAGTCTCATTTTTGTTTTATTCAAGGGGTTGATGGTAAGAGAATTACTCCCTAGTATTTTAAAACAAAAGGTCAGAATGTATAATTTAAGATCTAATAAGGTAAAATGGAATTGAGACCTTTGGAAAGTAGTTTTATGCATGCATACTTAACGTATATTCAACATACATACTGCAAAATAGGTTAGTTCCTTTCTATCAAATAAAAAAAACATCAATGAAGTAAGAGCTTGAAGGAACACGAATGGTTGTTTCTTTATGAAAATCATAAGTTATCAGTTAAATAGAAGGAAATCAGTTAAAGAAAAGGTGACAGCCCAACAGTCAGTACTGAGGCAACTAAACACAGCCTGCAACATGCCATCACTTTAAGATAATTCCTTTTTTATGCTAGTTTAAAAAAAAACCCAACACATCTCTAACACTCTCTGTGTCCAATCACTGCAAACTCATTTGTTATTCATTGAAACATCCATCAAGGATCAAAATAGATTCATTTTCTATTCATGATGCTCCCATATGCACTTCTGCAGGTCTTGCACTGTATTTCAGCATTTAAATGACAGGTTGTACAGTGGGAAGTAGCATTATATATTAACACTTAGAATGCCAGCTTTTAACCTAGTCCAGAAACACATGCAAGTATGTTTTATTCTAGATGTTAAGTTAAACCCATTGCTTCCTGTGGCATTTTCTGAGCATTTTAGCCTAGGATTCCAGGCGGTTTCTGAACCCCTGAATCATCCACTTTAGTATTTAAAATTTTCCCAGATATACCATTTTTTCTCACAGAAATTAGTAAAACATATTTGTAAGACATAAATGCTGTAACAACAATCTTATATGCTACATTTAACTTTGTGGGGAAGATAGCATGTTTTGGAAAAATTGGGGGAATTTTGTTGAAAGAGATATAATGAAATTCCATAGAGAGCTGGGAACAGATGTTTAGAGAAATGGAATTATAATCTGGGACCGTCTTTTCAGCATAACTAATAATTAATACAAAATAAAGGAAGGTATGAGGAAACAAGGAGAGTAAAACAAGTAACAGCATAACCTGTGATTGCTTTTTTTTTTGTGTTGTCTGCCTGAGGTTTTCTACTCTGCAGCAGGACATAAAGGTCAATCACTTTCTTATATGATGCCATATAGACAGAGATAATTTTTCATCTTCTCCCCATAAAGAGGACACTAAACTGTGTTCCCAGTTTTCTAGGCCTATATATGGACCATCCCTACTGAAGATAGCAGCAACCACCACTCTGGACAAGTAATGTACCTCAGCTCTCTTCCAAAGGCAGTATGAAGACTAAACAAACTGCTGCACAAGCATCCCAGCTGTTATACATCACATTTTGAGGTGTCTTAATTTTATCACACATTTCACTCTGAGACCAAGGGCTTAGCACAGTATTCTGGAATCTAGCTCAAAGACCAGGTGGCTCAAATTACATCCCTTGGGGTTCAAGCACCCGTAAGTGTGCTCCTTTCCTTACACACTGCAAGAACAAAACAGATGTACAAAGCCACTAATCAGAATGGCAGAATTCCTAATTCATTTGATACTGCAGTAAATCCCTGCAAAAGTCATAAAATCAACACATTACAGAAAGCCTGATGTCTGTGGTATAATCTTAAAAAGAAAGATATAAGCAATCTTTTTCTTTGTTTTTCTTAGCAGTCATTATTAGAAAACCCTGGAAGAAAGTTTAACAAATAAGCACCTCGTAACAATTTTAGACGTTATTTAAAAGTAAATCTCTAGTGTTCCATTTACATAAGAATTCTTATATTAAATAATATAGAAAATATCACGCATTCATATTTAATATACATCAAATTTGATATGTCACTGATGTTTTTTCAGTAGTTTTCCACTGAATCTTTCCTGTCCTTTGTACAATGACAGGTTTTCAGTGACTTAATTTTACAGCTTAAGTGATAGGAACTTAAAATTTTAAAATATATATACCTACATAGACACTGAATTTTTAACTTCTTTGAATTTGAATAAAATGAGATACTAAATCTTCGCATGAAATATTTATTCATATTAGAAACAGACAAAAAAGAATAGCTCATGCATAACTCAGAACAAAGCAACCGTATTATGCAAAGAAAAAAGGAAGGGTTATTTCTTGACTTTCCTCACATTTTATAGTAGATTATTATTCCTAAAACAGAAAGGACAAACAAAATAAAATAAATATTAAATCTTTGTCCTAAGGTGTTCTGACTTTTGTTTATGCTTCACCATAATGTGTTTTTGAACACCTCTTCTCCAAGAATAATTGCTATGCTATTTAAATTTAAAACTGAAGTTAAAAAAAGTTCCCTTTCATAAATTGAGTGAAGAACTTGGTGTAGTAGAGAAAATACTATCTACCTTTAGATAAATAAAAAATAATTGACCATATTAACCTTTGTTCTAAACAATTCTTATTGAACTACTGACAAGACCTACCAAGCTGCCAGGTTGTTCCTATGAGGTACTAGTAATTTAAACTTAAATTTAAAAATGAAGAGTTAAAATGCAAAACAAGAAACTTTTTGTCTTTACGAATACTTTTAGGCCTGAATTCAGGAAACAAACTCTATTATGCCAAAACACATCACTCCACACACTAGGTGTGGAGTGGTTTGCAACATTCCTTGCTGAAGCTGTACACTGCTGCCTGACCAACTTATTCTCCTTGTATGCATACCAAAATTTACTTTTGCCTTTTCTTTGCCCATCCTGTAAAAACATCTAACCATTAACTGCTTTGCCAAACATAACTTAAAGGAACAGAAATGACTTTGCATAAAACTGAAAGAACTGAAAGTTGGTTCATATCACCTGTAAAAATAAATAACTTTAATCTTTGCAGTGGATGCAATTAACTCATTAGTTTGAGCTACACAACAATATTCATTTAATGAAAGCACTAGTAAGTTTCTATGACCATTTATGCATTTCAGCCAAGTTTGTCCTGAGGGTTCAGTCCACTGGGTTTTTGAAATACTTTTTTTGAGTCTTAAATAGGACATTGAATAGATAGTTAAAAAGCAATGTTCATTTACAAAAAAATTCTGTATGAGTTATTATGAGATCCTGGTAACAAAGATGCTTTTTTGAATAAAAATATGATGAATACATTTCTACTCAATTACACCGAAGCTCAGAAAAAAATCTTAAGAGATACAAAATTGTATTGTCACAGATTTTTTTAACTGAAATAGTTATTTTTCTTACTAACTAGCACCTCCAATGTTGCAAAACCATTTTACATCTTTACAGTTGTTGGTATCTAACAAAAGAAATTCTACACCATGTAACAGCTAATGGAAATAAAAACTATATTGCTAGAACAGCAAGTAACAGGTGTCTTAAGATCTATTTTAGTATGAGAACTCCAAAACAAATGGGGAACATAATGAGACAACTTGATAATAAATTCAGTTCAAACTCAAGCATGCAGTAGTCGAATACAGTTGGAGCTGTATCAACTAATGGTTTGTCCCCTTAATACCTTTTCTTTAAAAAAAGAAAAAAAAAAACTAATGCACTATTTAGCAGCCATCTGAATATCCCCAAGTCTGAAACAGATGTTTATAATGCTGACAGTGCAATGTGCAAATTTCTGTTTGTATATATATATATATATACACACACAGAATTTTTGAACTAAATGTTAGAGAAATTTTGTACCACTCAGCTATATTAATGTAAACTCCAGAAATTTATTACTTTGAGTAAGAAGTTACAGAAGTTACAGAATATTCTGAGTTGGAGAAGACCCACGTGGATCATTGAGTCCAACTCCTAAGTGAATGGCCCATACGGGGATTAAATGCACAAACTTGGCATTATTAGCACTATGCTCTGACCAGCTGAGCTAACCTCAGAGTTAAGATCAACAGAAATTAGTTTTCCTAAGAAAAGGCCGAATTATTCCAGAATGAACAAGACAGGCAATCCCCAGACATGGCCAAGAAAAGCATCTAATGGATTCCTAGGTATTCCTCCATCCTACATTTTAAACTTTGCTATACAGCAGATAAACTCAGGGAAACTTCAGCAGCCTCATGCCTAAGCATGAGGCTTTAATGACCACCTCATTTAAGGAGTGGTCATGCTTGCGGAAACAAATTTTGTTTAGTCTGACTCTATCACCAGGGAGACAGAAGGTACCAGTAGGAGCGAGAGAGGAAGGAATAAAGGGTGATGCAGCTCCCTTGTCCCCTGGGGCAGGCTGGAAGCTTTAAGATACAGCGCCTTTAGCTATCCAAGGCTGAACCTCAGCATAGGCTGCTCTGCATCCAACATAGCTTCAGCAAGATTCTTGACTGGGCCAGGATGAAATAAACACATGGCAAATAAAGTCCTTAATTCTTAGTCTCCTCAGTTAACACTGCTGCACTCCAAGATAATATGACAATGCTACAGGTAGGGACGTTTTTCCATCTATTCCCATTCTTCCTCCAGGTATGAAATAAGGGAAATCAAGGTTAATGGATGACAGTTTTGATGATGGGATTCCACACCACATAAGCACAAGTTACAATAATTTTCACCAATAATATTAAGGACTCAAACACAAACCATTCAAATTAAATATAAAAGAATGTATGTCCTAGAATGTGGGCTTTTCACTGAGCAGCTTTCCCTGGCTTTGAGCAGGGTAAAAAAGCTATAGCCTCCTTTAAGTAAAGATATACTAAAATTTAAAATTGGCATAAAAGACTGTTTGAATGACTTTTGCAAACTCCTAAAGTGCAGAAAAAGGATACAAAGTTCATGCTGGAGGACTACTAGGATACAGCAGACCAAAAGACCATAGTTCCTTTCTAGCAAGAGGCACCTGCGAGATAAAATATAATTCCTACTTCAACTGCTGGGTCATCATCTGCCTGTGCATCCAGTCTCTCCAAGTTTTTTTGTATAAAAACTGAGGAGTACAAGCTTTTCTATTACTTCTCTTTTTCATACATACTCTGTCTTGCTCCATTTCTATATTTTCAAATCACTATGATATTTAAAATTAAGAACCTAAACACAGAACAGGATTACATTTTAGTTGCTTTATTACAACAGTGAAATTCCACTTGGTTCAAGAATTGAGCAGAACCAAAAAAAAAAAAAANAAAAAATTGTCTCCTGAAAGAGCCTTCCCTTTTGCAAAGCATCATTAACGCTCCATGCCTTCATACTTTCTTCCTCCATCTACACAATAAATTGCCTACAATATCATTGGAATATGAAAACTGACCAAAATTTTACCTCTGCATGCTGAAGAATCCAGTTTCATAAGGAAACTGTCCCAGTGCTGCCACTAAAGTAACCCAAGAAGTTATAGATGCTCAGAACATCATAACCAATGGAGTCGTGGCTAAGCTGCCTTGTTACTGGAATCATCTTTGTCCAGTGAAGTGGGTCTTTGCTGGAGCTCCACACCTATCAGTGTCAAAATATCTATGAAAATCCTGTCTGTAAAGAAAAGACCTTGAAGAAAAGCTCCTGGTATGCTTATACTTTCTACAATGCTTCTCAGTTTCAGCCCATTCTATGATGTCTTTAAAGATGTGCAAAGGGAATGGAAAAAAATGATACAGTAGGAAGAAACAGCAAAAGTGACAGACAAAGGGCAAGTAGTGAGGAGCACAGTAGTATGAGCTGAAGGGAAGAAAGCCTGCCTGGTGAGAAACAAAAAGGCCAACACTGACAATGGAAAGAAAGAGTCAATAAAGTCACTGAGAAGAGTCTCACACCTGGCTGTGGAAGCTTCATTTCTTTGTTCCGATGGTTCCTTGGGGCATACAGGAGGAAAGTGCAACAAAATACACAGCCAACAGTGATTTCCATCCTTTTCAATATCCAGTCAGATATAACCTCTGACCTCTGGCTTCAAACAATCTTTGGGACTGATTTCAAAGTTGTGTCTGACATTTCCTATTGTTTCTCCTTTCAACCAACAGCACTGCATTATCCTGCTTTGATGAAAAACACACGTGATGAAAGACTTAGGATCAAAATACCACTGCTTTATGTCTCATGCATTCCAGCTACATTATCACCTGGATTACTTTCTCCATGCTGTACAACATTCTTAAATCCTACTCACTGAACAGTCCTCCAGGACAGTGTCAGACAGAGATAGCCCTGTAGCACAGAGCCTGATATGCCCAATGTATGGATCAGCAAGAAGAGCAGTTATTCTTAGAGCAGACCACTGCCTGGCAGGGATAAGTAGCCAGCAGTATGCCATGTACAATTAGAGAACACACATACAGTTGTTAGCAATGAAGCTTCAAAGTTGGAAATGTTTTAACTTTTTTCAGTTTATAACTGAAAGAGTACTGTAGGCCTCCATGAATCACTGCTGCTGTACTGAGCAAGAATGTCATAATGAAAATGTTTTCAATAGCAGTGTAAATAACTGAAGGTGCTACTACCTTCTTTGCAGAATTGGTGTATGTATTTCTGAAACTGTCAACCTATGTACATGGGAAGTTATTACAGACATTGAATTTCTACTTGCTAATGCTCTGCCCAGATGTTTAAAACGCTTAGTTATTCCTATTAAAATCCCTTTCTTAATCTTGTCTAAAACTTCCTAAACAACTGTTCTTTGGTCTACTCACACTACTGAAACTAGGAGCAAGACCATCATCATAAGATCACTGAGTTAGGACAGACACCTCAGGCTCCTAAGCAAAGTCCCTTGCTATGGAACATGCTGTGTGATTTTAACCCCTTTCGTAATCTAAGACTCCTCTAAATAAAGTAAAATAAAATAAAAAAGATAAATGAAAAAAATCACAGCTTCCTTCCTAACAATTTTATTTGGTGGGACATTCCAGAATTTTTTTGCTCAAAAAACTAGGAATCTTCTAGTGTGTGAACTATATTTATTCAGAGTAAATCAATACCCACTTATTTGGTGTCAGCATGGCTCTTTAGACATCTTGTTCTTTTCTCCACAGTATTTACACATGATAGGTTTGTGAATTTCACTCACAACTCTTCTTAGCCTTTGGTTTGCCAGAGTAAACAACTCAGGCCTTTTCAGTTGAAGGGGGTTTGCTGGCTCACCGTTTTCTTGACAGCGTTCTGCACTTGCAGCTGCTTGAGCTCTAGTTTGTCTTTCCTCTTTGTTCCTGAACATAATGTTTCATAATTTGTTTCATCAAGATCTTAATAGCACCAGTTATGTCTTTTTCTTTCTTTTTTCTTTTTTTTTTTTAATATAACATAGTTCTAATTGCAATCTGCCCTTTTTGCAAATGCATCACAACAGCAGTTTATAGCTGCACCAGCATACTAAGACCTACCCTTAGCCACTTATTTCCAGATTAGGAGCTCTCAGTGGAAAAAGCCTAAATGACAACAGGAATAAGAGCAATGAAAACAAAAAATTAGTGGTACAGAGTCTAATAGCAAACATTCTCCCTGTAATATATTTGTCTGCTTTTGTGTCCTCCAACTTCATTTTGTCAGCAGATTATGCTGAAAATGTTTCCCTGCTATTAATGTAAGGGTCATTAATGAAAACATTTAAGAAAATTACTCCCAATGCTAACCTTTGAGAAACACTAATGATTTCCTTTTGCTTGATATTTCTTCTTTCAGCATGAATAGTTGCATTAGCCAATACTTTATCGTCCTTTTTAATAACCTATAATGCTTTCTGTAACTTCTAATTTAAGATATAATCATGTGAAATTTTCTACTGAGGGCTACATAAAGGAGATCTATCTTATTTTTACCGGGGGAAAACCTCTACACCATGCTGTATCACATTAACCTCCAAACCTTTACTTTTTCTCCTTCTTCTCAAAGTATCATGATGGCAGCAGCGGCACTGAAGTTTCTTCAAGAAGAAAAACCTTAACTGAAAAGCAGAAGGGATGACATGCAAAGCGGCAGTGGAAGGAAAGAGCAAGGACTAAGGGGAGAAGAATTAATGACATTGTTTACTCAGTTGTTAATGTTCTACTGGAACATATGAGGTGCCTATTCTTCAACCACCAGGAACACATGCCTTGATGTCCTTTCTCTTGTGATCAGAATATTATCAGCAGGAAATTGCTGGGGCTGATAAACACCTGAGTCTCACTCCTGTCGAGAAAATAAAATCACAGTGCAATCAGGATATACGTTTGTACCTGGATGATTTACCATTGTGTAGTAAGAGAAGAATCCAATGCCCGCAATCTTGGTTAGCTTTGCGAAGGAAAGGTAGGCGCATTGAAGTTAGAGGGTGCTCCAACAGGCCCTTCAGTCTGGACATTGAGAGAAATCAGCACTGAGGATTACATCATGCAGAGTTCATGCTCCATAACTAGGAATTAACCAGGAAGATTGTACATGTAACTTGATGTGGACAGCCATCCATTCATCCATCAGGACTGCAAGGATAGCCATAGGTATAGAAACAACAGCTAATCAAAGGACAGGGAACTATGCTTTGGACTTGGAAGTCACAAAACTTATCTTACAGGTGTCACCTTTTTTTCTTTCAATATGTTTTTTTTAGCCTAGGTTAGTCATGAAAAGATGAAGGTGTGCATACATGGCAGGTATATGTCTGTCAGGCGAAGAACAAATAGCACATTTAACTTCTGAAACAGACGACCAAATTGGTTAGAGTTACTATGCAATTTGACAGATGCTCCTACATAGTGAACAAAAGGCCAGAGCATGGGTATAATCTTTAGTAAAAGCAGAAAATGCAAATGAAATTTAACCCTGTTTCTCTTTTTAAGTTTCCAGGGGCTGAAGTGTTCACAGTACAAATCTATTCATTTTGGTTACAAACCTAGCTTTGTGCAAAGAAGGAATTAAATCCAAGTAATTATATTAAAGCTCTACTGTTTTTGCAGTCTTCCACTCCAGATTCAAGAACAGTCAGAATCCTAAGAAGAGGGAGTGTCTACCGTAAGGGAAGTGCACATATGTATGCATATATATATATATTATATATATATATGTATAAATATATATACATGACTTCACTCTTGTACATACCCCTGTAACTAAACATCTATAAATTTAAGATTGCGAAGCTATTGTTACATTGACCTTTCTTACTATAAAGGTTTGATTTAAAATCTTAAAAATTCTTTAGACATGCAAGACATTAATTTATATTCTTAACATTAAAAAAAAAACCAAACCAAAATCACAATCACCTATGGGAATAAGCAATCAAAATAAATTGTATTAATTTAAAAAAATGCAGTAAGCCCTCTGTATAACTCAGTCATCAAGACAAATGGCAATAGCTCATTTGTACTACAATTGGCATGCTTATTTTCCCTAGCATAAATTTTGACACATTGTTATTTCTCACATTCTGTTAAACCCTGACATATTTCAACCTTCTTAAAGGATAGTCTTACTTTTAAAACAGAATTTGTATTTCCTAAATAATATACGGATTTGCTTTCAAATTTCCATTTCAAAGGTTCAATTAATTCAAGTGTAAGCTACAAAAGCTACTCATCATCCAATCTGACTATCAAAATGTGGAGGAAAAAGTAAGTTAATTTTCTTCTATTCAAGTTTTAACAGAAGAAACAGAGGTTCACATCAGATGAAAGCTTCTGTTCTTTACAGGTTTTTCTTCTTGCTGTCCCTGGCATACAAATGGAAAAAAAAAAAAAAAAAACCACCAAAAAAACCCCCCAACAAATCTTTAATAGCTTTAACATCAAACTTAAAAAAAAAAAAAAATCAAAATTATAGTTGCTTAACCTAACCATGACTTTGATGAATGACTCAGGAAAAAATCCAGAAAATAAAGCTTCTATTTTATAGATCAAATCCTTCTGGCTCAATGATAGACAATCTTCAAAGGTAGCAGAGCTTTGGTAAGGTTTCCTCTGGATTATCCTAAACTTCTTTGATTTACCTGAACTTCTGAAGGTCCAGTGGCCCGTAGTCTCTTGAATATTCTTATTTGGCACAGTTTGCTGTAGAGGGCACAAGTTATGGGTCTGCAAAACTGTCAGTCCTCCTTTGTGGACTGGCAATGAGGAGAAACTAAGTAGTCTTGTTCCTTGCCTACATTTGGCAGCTCTAACAGGAATCTCAGTGTTCAGCATAATCTAATCTCCCTTTATGGAAAAAATCTCCCAAGAAACAAACAAAAAAACACCACCACAAAATCACATAAATACAAACCAAAACCAACTGAATGTACTGCATAGGGAACTAAGTAGTTTCTGTCCTATACTTGATATCTTCCTTTCTTGGTATAGATGTTAGTATGAAAATTATGCCAAACAAGTAAGTGTTTCTCAGGGAAATGAAAAAAAATTTAAACTTATCAGTCCTTAGCAAAAAGATGAAGTGTCCAGGTGTATGCTTACGACATAAACTGAAGCATTAAGACTCAACAACAGAAAGTCCCTCAAAAGGTGACAATAGTTATGAGAAGAATGTCTGGTCAGAGGATATGCCAAGTAAAAGTATATTTCTCAGATCAGTGATGCAGCAAAAAGGGGAGAGAGATATGTGGACTGGAACCCCACTAGAACAAAAATTTGGAAATGTCTCTTTCGTCTTCATGTTACTTGGGCCCTCACCTTTCTGTTCTCTACTTCCTCATCAAAAACTGAAAGATACATATCCTGCACCACAGCTCTATTTCTGAGCTTCAAATAATCTGAGCAACTGGTGAAGTTATGAATTATATGAATATGTAAGGCGCAAGAGTCAATCACTTACATTGCCTCACATTTTAGAAGTCTCAAGTGACTTTCCATTTCTGGAAAGGAAAATGGTGAAAATTAAAACTAGACCACAGAGAAAATAACTGCTGAGGTTTCATCAAGGCTTAATTTGCCTGCTTATTTTCTCTGCAACTCCATGAGTTTAAGTTATGACTCAGTCTAATTTGGCTGTACAAGTGAATAAGGACTACTTAACACTCGATGGAAAATTCCCTGAGCCAGCTGTAAGGCTAAACAATAGAGAATATCATGCAATCACAGCAACCAATGAACTTCTTTATATAATTTTGAGATGTGGTCACTATATTTCTTTTTTAATAAAAAATTGGGCTAGCCAAAATCCAAGTGAACCAGGA
This sequence comes from Edolisoma coerulescens, assembly GCA_013397115.1. NCBI lineage: Eukaryota > Metazoa > Chordata > Aves > Passeriformes > Campephagidae > Edolisoma > Edolisoma coerulescens. The sequence continues at coordinate 289,148 of VWZW01002393.1, forward strand.
AACTCTTGTCTTAAAATTGTTCTGATAAGTACTAGACACAGGTGTCTTATGGTCTGTAAATGCTTAAAACAGAGAACTAAAATATTTAAAGAAGGACTGGTCTGGCATGATTACAGTATAGATACAGAGAGTTCTGAAAGCTGATATTTTAACTTGTGTCCAGGTGATCCTTTGGCTAATCATCAAAAGTATTATGCAGTTTAATACAAGTAGCTTAGAGGATGAAACTTCATGATGGTTTTGGATTTTTTCAAGCTGAATTTAGCTGTACCTCTAATGTAAGTATTATACTTAAGCACAATCCCTTTTGAGTGGAACATGAATAGGTTTTTTCTAAGCATTTAGGACTACACAAACCCTTATCAATGTTTTAAATCCTAACATATGCTAGTGCTGTTAGTCACACTGATATCCTTCCATAAAGGGTTTGAAATGTGAACATAACTATGATGAGCTCAGATCATCCTTCTCTAAGGATAACGTAAAGAACAAAAAGCAGAATTAAAATCAGCTCATATTAGAATGCCTGAAGAACAGATTAAGTATAGAATAGAAACAAAGTTCTGTGATGCACTGGAGAAAGCTGAATCCAAACTCAACTGCAGCTCCTTAGGGTAAGATTTAAAATGTTCAAGGACAGTGGATCTTTCTTTCCTCCAGTATTGCATCATTGTTTGCATATCACAAAATCTGCAGTTTTGTCAGCACCTGAGCCAAGTATATCATGGAGCTTCAAGGCCTGTGACACTTTTCCTCAATGTTATTTCTGTGGGAGCTCTTGTCCCCTCAGACTAATTCAGCAGCTGTCTGCTGGGAGGCAGTGGAGAAAGAGAGCGGCAGGAGGGATATAGGGAGGGAGGCTGCAAGGGAGGGAGAGCGAGATCTTCCATAGTAAACAAGTTTTCTCTTTTAATTTCCTCTGTTCCCTGCATGTTTTCTTCTCCCTTTCTTTGCCTAAACTGCAATACTGACAGATGATAACACTAGAATGGGAACTTCAGGACTGTTGGTAAATAACATAATAAAACAGTACTGTAATTAATTAGTTTCCTGAAGATCATGTCTGCTACATTTTCAAAATAAAAGGGAAAAAATTCCCTTCAGCCCAAAGCTAAGGAATCAGATTTTCCATAAGCTACTTCCCATGGCAAGTAAAAATTTTCTAAACTAAACATATAACAAGATAGCTCTTGATCCGCTGCTACATTCACAAGACAAAGCTTTGATTAATGGACATTAAAATCCCACATCATATCCACAGGAGTTTCTCATAGAGCCAGCAAGGCTATAAAAATACTAATATCACGTTAGGTCAATGGACACAATAATTAAATATTACTTTTAAATAAATGGATCTCAATTTTTTTATCTCTGTGGGCTGTTTAAGAATCATTTGCCATTTTTCTTATATATATATAACATATATCCAAAGAAATTTAATTGAAAAAAGGTTCATTCTTTGCTGTTTATATTAGGAAAAACAAAATAAGAGAAACTTCACCATTTACTGTCGTGTAATGAATTATCTCATAGATGCGCACTACCTGCGTATTATTTAACTTCCATCAATAAACACAAGCACTGAATTAAAAATTTAAGATCCTGATGGAATATGCATTTTCTGTCAAGAGTTATAACTTCTGAGCAGCAACTGGCAAACCAACGATGTTTTTCGCCAGCATCGAAAATAAATTCAGCCAAGGACGGTAACTGGCGAACCATGAAATTGTGCACTTAAGTGGACTTCACACTGACAACAGAAATGCCAGACGAAATTTATATAGGCCTGCTAGTACCACACCTGCTGAGTCTTATTCTCCAGAAGCTTCTTACCCAAAATCCGTTTCCAATGAATACAGGAGTCTAACCATTTGCTATATCAATGCCAGTTTTCAGCATCATATTGATCAAATTCTTTTTACCTGAAGTATTATTCCCTTCATCCCAAACTTTTAAAAGGAAGGTGGCTCTCGCCCTGATTCTTGCAGAATCTACTTTGTTTACTTGCTGTAGAATAGTTTCTCACACTTTTAATGTAAACATAAGCCATGTTTCTTTGTTATCTTTTGTTTTCATACTTTCACAAAGCGGAGATTTGTGATAGACTTTTCCCTTGACCAGTGAGATTGAGGGGTGGTATCCTCACCCTCCAATCCACAGTGATTTTAAGAACTGTATAAATAAAGAGACGAGTTCTTGTCTCGGCCTTTTTTTCTTTCTCTAGCAACCCTTCACAGCGAATCCGTGTAGTTCTTTCTTGTCCTAGTGCGACAGGTGGCAGCTTACAGTATGTATGAATGTTAGGAACAAAATAACTATCTGTACCCTGTCAGAATTTTTGGGATTTTTTAAAAACTAACCAAGAAAAAAACCCAAAAAAATATAAAACAATATGGTATGCAAAACTAGACCATGAGAGAAGATTTATTCCAAAAAACCAAAAAAGTATTTGTAGATATGTTATATTGATACATTTATAGAATTAGCAAATACTATTTAGAAGACAGGTAAGTATGCTTGGTTTAGAAAAAGGTTTGATTCTTTTTCCTTTAAGAAAAATGATGATTGATAGCATTAGATTTATTTTGTGAGTTTTTATTGCTCACTTTATCATTCACTTGGAAAGAAGGAAAACTTCACATGACTACCAGAAGAAATGCTAAAATGGTATATAATTCATTAATCTGAAATAACACCAAGAAAATTGTCAATGCTCTCAAAACTAGTGTTTCTTCAGTTTATTTATACTACTGGATTTACACAAGATATGGAATGCTGCGTGGAAAACTACACAGAAACCTAAGACACGATTTTGCAATACAAATGAATAATGCAGATGATGTGAGGGCACATCAAGATAAAAAAGCTGCAAACAGATCAATTACAGAAAACAAATATATACTGAACAAGATCTTCTCTCTTCATTGTTCTCATGCCAATATTTAATGCTTGTAACAATAGCCACTTTCACTTATATATAATTATAATTTTCTTCAAGAACAATCTTTCCCCACATAAATTCAGTAGTCACAAATCCAACTACCTGTACTGTAGTTGTACTGCACAACTTTGAAATTCTGCAAAATAACCACTGAAGAGAGCAGAGCACAGATTTATGTTTATAAATTTGTAGCATCTCATCTGGGCAACCACTGTGACAGCAGAGTCTTCTGCAAGCCAGAGACTTTATCCAGAGACAGCAATCCACCATTTCCCTCAGTCACCTGCCAGTAAAAGTCCACAGATTCATGCCTGTGCACACCCATTTTGTCAACTGTCAAAGCAAGGTCACAAATCCAGAAAATGCTGTTGCAAATATTTGACCCAGTGGACCAGATCAAGTACAAATGACCAATGAATTCTATTAATTTAAATTGGTTTATGCTGATTTATATCACCTGGGACCCAATCCATTTTGAAAATGGTTTTTTAGAGCAAATTTGGTAGAAAGTTTCCAGCTCCAGCAAACACAGCATAATGTTCTTCTCAGTGTATGTCCTCCCAACAAGTTGTCATCCAGGTACATAAAGATCCAAGATAAAATACAAGCTCTAGCCAAAAAAAAAAAAAAAAAAAAAAAAAAAAAAGAGAATATA